>PVKA01013211.1:23853-55684 GCA_004027165.1 Ctenomys sociabilis
AAGAATAGAATAGAATAGAAGAATAGAATAGAATAGAATAGAATAGAATAGAATAGAATAGAATAGAATAGAATAGAATAGAATAGAATAGAATAGAATAGAATAGAATAGAATAGAATAGAATAGATATAAACAATCCCTGATTTTCAAGAAAGGGATCTAAAATACACACTAAGGAGCTAGGGAGATGGCTCAGAGGAATAAGTGCTTCCCTGGCAAGTGCAAGGGCCTGAGTTCAATCCCCAGTTCCAGAAAAAATGTTTTAAACACACACTAAAATAAAGTAACCTCTTTAGCAAATGGTGCTTAGAAAACTACATGCAAAAGAATGAAACTATATCCATATCTCTCACCTTGTATTATGATCTAGATATAAAAATAGAAATGTTTACAGTGCTAGTCGACAGAAAATACTTTAATCCACAGGCACAGGCAAGGGCTTCCTGAAAAGTATTCCAATAGCATAAGACATCACGCCAAAATCAATAAGTAGGATTATATAAAATTAAAGAGCTTCTTATAGTAAATGAAATAATTGATGAACAACTCACAAAATGGACAAAAATTACTGGCAACTCTACCTATACAGCACTAGTAGTATAGAGTGTAGAAAGAACACAAATAGGGTAAATTCCTTTATACCCAGTTCTGCAAAGAAGCACAAATGAGCAATAATTATACAAAAAATATTCAATACATTGAGCCAGTGGGGACATGAGTAGCAAAACAACTCTGAGAGTTCGTCTTACTCCAGTAACAATGGCTTTCTTTAGGAACACAAATAGCAAAAAGGATATAGAGCAAAGAAATCCTTCCACGTTATGGTTGGGAATAAAAACTAGTATACATAGTCTGAAAATAAGTATAAAGATTTCTATAAAGAAAATGCTAAAAATCCCAGTTCCATTTGATCAAGCCATATCTCCTCTGGCATCTTCCTGAAGACTTAGTCATTATATTGTTCTGATACATGCACACCTGTATTGAAAGCGGTCCCATTCCAAGTAGCCAGGCTCTGAAAAGAGACTAAATGCCCATCAGTGGACAAAAAGATAAGGAGCATGTGGCATATATTCACAAAGGAATTTTATTCAGCCATAAAGAAGAATGAAGCATGTCATTTGCAGGGAAACAGAGGGATTTTGAGATCACAATGTTAAGTAAAATAGGCAAGGAAAATTAAATACTGTATGATTTCTTTCACAGAAGAAATTCAAAATAGAGATAAATTAAGGAGTAAAATAAAAATATGATGACAGGAAACAGGGGAGTAGATGTTCTGAAGATGGGGAAAAAGAAAAGAAGGGAGGAAAGGGAGAGCTGGGGAAAGGCAGATCAAAACTGATCAGGACGTGAATTGTATGTGTATGCAAATATGCGCCCAAACATCAACCAATTTAGAAAGATAGTGCAATGGCTGGTAGGTAACCGTCCCTCCAGGACATGGTTTTGTAGGGCATCTCGGATCCAACCAAGTGTGTTAGATAATTAACAGCTTACCTTCAGAATATTCCAGTAACTTGATGTCTGGGAAGAACAGAGAATTAGAGAATACTGGGTCTGGGATGGCAGAGAGGATGACTTATACACATTCTCAGTTTTAATGACCCAGACTGGCTTTCAAACACCATGCTACAAAAAGCCAAAGAGCTGACAGAGCAGGAACAAGGGAATTTGATTCTTGGCTGCTAGAAGCCATCAAAAAAAAAAAAAAAAAAAAAAAAAGGAAAGACAGAAACAACCAGCTCACTAAGGGTCTGCCCGCCAGTCCAGTTCCACCCTGCATCCTCCAGGTACCCTCTTTGAAACCCGTTTATATGGGAAAAGTGGTGTTGCTCCTGCCTTTGAAGAGCAGAGGACAAACAAAGCCAAGGTGCCCAGAAAAGAGAAAGTCCCCAGAAGTGGACAGATGCGGCTGAGCACTATAGTGCCTTCAAGTTGATCCCAGAGCTAATTAAGCCCTCATGCAGACAGGCTGTATAAAAATAGAAGTATAGGGCTGGAGAGATAGCTCAGTGGACTAAGAGCCTGTTTAGGCCAGCACAGGACTGGGGTTTGATCTCTGGCACCACATGCCATGCCAGCCCCACCTTTGGCTGACCTCAGTTGGCCACCTAGACCGGGCATAGTGGCACACACCTGTAATCCCAGCACTGAGGAGGCTGAAAGCAGAAGGATCACTATGACTCCTGAGCTGCATAGTGGGACTATACACACACACACACACACACACACACACACACACACACACACATACATACATATATATATATATATATATATATATATATATATATATATATAGAGAGAGAGAGAGAGAGAGAGAGAGAGAGAGAGGAGAGAGAGAATGGGAAGGAACGTGTGCAGAACCCTAAATGTTATATGAGAGAAAGCTGTCACTATACTCCCCACAGGGCCCAAGCTCACTGCACTTATCACTAAATCTAATGATCTAGATTCACTAGAAAGCCACAGGGTCCCAAAAGTCTGGGGGTTGAGCCACATTCTTCCTTGACAATACTTTCCTTTCAATAAACTTTTGCATGTATAATTTAACTCCAGTCCTCACTTCCAATTTTTTGTGGGTAACACCAAAAACCTGGGAAAGAGAGACTGACATCACCTGAGGTGGCAATAACTCCAGCCGGGTCTTTTCCAGGTAACTGAAATCGAAGCTGTCAGGACTCTGCTTTTCCTCAGCTGTCTAGTCTTTCCATCTTTTTTGTGTGTGTGACTTTAGATAAGGCTGAAAGACACATTCTTCCCTCATTCACCGTCCCCTCAGCCTAGGCTGTGACCACCAATTTCATCGTTTTTCCTCAGAGCAATGACAGGTTACCTCACTATCATTTCTAAGTTTGATGCTCTCAATTGCTGTCCATTTCCTATCTAAGTCAATGCAGAATTGTCTGTGGGGTTTTTTTTTTTTTTTTTTTTTTGTGTGTGTGTGTGTGTGTGTATGTGTGTGAAGCTTTTTGAAACACAGAAAAGAAGCCTCAGTCTTTTCTTTCAAATAACTTCTCAGACAGGTTTATGGATGGCTAGTTAGTTTCTTCCTGACCTCTCTGAGAGGTCCTATCAGCTCCAACCCAGTTTCCAGTAAATTCTATATTCCCGGCTCTGGGACAGCAGCAGATGGTTGTGTCTTGTTCCACAATCCATAATTCTTCAAAGTTCAGTGCCAAATAAGATTTCACATTGTTGGATAACCTTTTGTACCAGCCCTTCAGCAGCAATTAGATCCTAGTTATTCCACAATGCCTGGAGAAAACCAAGGTCCTCTGTTTGTTTTCAGGTGCAAACACAAAGCAAAACAAACCAAAATACAAAAATGAAAATAGAGACTCAAGGTGCTAAGGCTTCCTCTTCATTAACTGGTCTAGTTAGCAGTCAGGGAACAGAAGAAAGGCCCCAGCTGTGAGGCGAGGAGGTGGCTGAGCTGGAGGCACTGTGTCAGAGCCGTGGGGGGCTGCCTGTGCAGCGGAGCCCCTCCGCTCCTTCTGCAGATGGGGGCCCGTAAATCCTCCGCACATGAAGCAGGCACAGCTCCTCAGCAGACCGTGACAAACAGGGAGGAAGTGTGAGGCCCCAAGGTGCCAAGCAGTGAGGACATGGGCTTCTTCTCCCTGGGATAGGAACAGACAGAGCAGGCAGAGATACTACTGCGTGCCAAGAGGTCTTTATCACACCTATGTTGAATGCAGTGAACACCTGCTCTGAGATTTATGTATGTGATATTTCATCTTCATTGTATAACTACATCTACTTTTGGTTACAAATAAAGAAGCAGACAGCCTTGAAATCACTTATCCAAATTTTATGAACAGAGGTACTGGCATTTGAACTTTTAGTCAAAATCTAGACTCATTATGTTAGCTTCCTTGTACCCCATCCAGGCATCTAGCCTTTTGGTCAACATCTGTGGAACAGCTACCTTCACAGGAATACACTACTCAGTGTCTGCCAACATTTTTGTTAGTAACTGATTCATTCAGTGAGCCAGAGGCTGTTATTCCCACTTCCCATCATGCACTAGCTCTCTACCCTCCACAGAAGTAGGACAGACTTGCTTTTATGGGAAGGAGCTTGGAACTGAGCTAGATTTGTACAGAAAACACCACCATATCAATACAAAGAGGTCATCAGACACAGCTTCAGAGAATTAACTACAGGTTCTTAGGGGAGGTTGGGGGGATTTTAATTTGGGTGTGAAGAATGTACCTTGTGTAAGGTATCTGTGCAGTGTTCCTGGAAGGCAGTGATCACCTGGAGGCACAGGGAGGGAGTAGGACAGTTGTTGGAAAAGGATAAGCCACTAAGCCGAGGTCTGAGGAGTAGAAACAAGGTCATGGTGCTTACAAGGAACAGTGGTGAAGATACCTTGGGGGACTGAGATTGCTGATGCTTCCAGACTAGTGAGAGAGGAAGTGAGGATGGTAGTGATACTCTACCCAGATGTCTTGCTCCTTTAGTGGTCCAGTGTGTTAGTAGAGGGAATTTAGCAGATGCCCAAAGAATATGTATAGTTCTTCATTTCAAACTTGTATACAGGTATTACCATAACCATAGACTTTTGTCCAAACTACTATGTTAGAATATTACAAAGGGTAAAACAAACATATGGATTAAGAGATATCTTTTTTGCATTGAAACACCTTTGGGGGCACACATACTTTATTTAGAACTAAATTTCAACCCCACCTTCTCTCCTTAGATCTCCTGATGAGCAGAGTCTTCAAGTCTCCTCCTAGGACAACTCTCCTTATTCATACCATCTTCTACAGTTGTTTCTATGTCTTTATATGGGTCTCTTGCCCCATTACAACCAAGTTATACAAAATAGACCATGGTAAGTGTGGACAGATAAATCTTCCAGCATGGAGTTAAGTGTTATTGATAATGCTAGGGTTTATTTATGGGGTGTGTGTGTGTGTGTGTGTGTGTGTGATTTGGGGATCTTATCACCTGGAAGGTGATAAGCTGAGTAAAAACAACAACAACAACAAAATCATGATGTGTGTGTATAGACAGTACAGTTGGGATAGATAACGCTGTGCTTCTACATAATTCTATGAGAGGCAAGATCTGCACTAATGGTGGTTGGACAGGATATTATGTCAGCTTTTATTACTATGGTCATCCACTAGGTAAATAATTATTGAATTTTTGATATAATTCAGGTATAAAAAAATAAGATAAGTAAGCAACTACACTCTTAATTCACTGATAAGAGATATCTGCTAAAATAATATCTATAAATATAATATCATGTATGCACCTTGTACAATACCAAAACGTTATGAAAATAGTTTGCAATGTATTAATTCATCGAATTTGTATGGTTAAGGTGTCTTGAAACTGTCTGATTGACATTTGTATTTTAATAAAATAAAAATAAATGAAAAAAATAAAAATAAAAAAATAAAATTATTCTTAAAAAAGAAAAAAAAAAGAACTTTCGAGGTCTGCAGGGAAGGGCATATGGTAAAGACCCCCCAAGAACTGGCAATGGAAAATGTCCCTTAGATAAGAGCAGTGCACTCCCTACACCTGTAGTGTGACATCAGCAACCTCCAACAACCACCACCAGGAAATCTGAGGAGTCCTGGCCTGTCGGGGCTTCACCACAGTGTGAGATATTCCATAAGGGAACAGGAAAAGAGCTAGCCAGGCTCAGAGAGAACTTTAGTCAGAGACAAATAAGAAATTCTCCTGGAGAGTCAAAAACATCACAGTTGCACCTATACTTCTGAATCCATTCTCAATAAGATAATCACCTTGGGGGATCACATAGGTGACCTTGATCTAGGTACTGCTTAAGATAACTCAGCAATTTAAAAATCAAAAACATTTTGTGCACTCCTAAAAAGTAGATGTCTAAGTTGATGAAACAGAAAGGTATTAAATTCTTAATTATGAATACTCTGGTAACATATAAGCCATAAAATTCAAATTCATTTGGATGATAATATATAACTCTTACAGATATTTCTTAGCCTCTCAGTAATTAAAAGCAATGGGCATCCTTGATTTATATATGAAATTTGGATTCCCTTTGTGGGTGTTGTGGAATAGCAATTCAGAATATGTTCTCACTTTTTGTTTTTGTATTCTTTAGGGCTCAGGATCATACAAATTCAGAAAGGCCGGTAAAGGGCCTGTGGGCGACACAAGATGACAGTGTATTCTAATTGCATGAGGGGGCAGCAAGCAGCCTGAGCCTGTAAGATGACAGTCATGTGCCCTGATAGTGCTCCCTTGTTTAAGCAAGCACTTTCTAGCTCTGCGTGTGTTAGCCTGTTACATATTATTTACTTTCAGACACATGGAACATGAACTCTTAAGCTCCTGGCCTTCTGGAACCAGGCTAAAAGGACACTAAGTACTTTTCCCTATCACCACAAAGCAGGTGTCATGCAATCATTTTTCTTTTCTCATCAAATACATACAAAATTATGAATCAGCTCCAAGATGTAGCTAGTGACTTCACACCTTAGTGGCAGGGACTATCCCAGGATCTCTTTTCCTTATTTTAAATCATATTTGGATTTGGATTTTATAGATTTTCTTTGCTTCCTTCCTTGTTTGTTTCAGTAGCACAAAATTAGACCCCACTGGGGCTCCAGGGAATAAGATATTTTGGAGGAATATTCCTAAGTCTCCAGAGCAGGAATTTGTATAGGTAATGCTTTAGAGAACCATGCAGTTCTCTGAATTCACAGTGTGCTCACCCACATTTTCCAAAGATTCACTGGAAACCCAACCCCAGCAATCTGATCCCATGAGATTGTCCTTTTTTAAAAATGTATTTGCTATGTGGTACATTATCTCACTACACAGCCTAGACTTGTAGTGACCTTCCTGTTTTTAGCCTCTTCAGCACTGGGATTATGGGCGTGTGCCACCAAGCCTGGTCCCATGGCAGGTGCTATGTGGTGCTGGGGATTGAACCCAAGACCCTGCACTTGCCTAAGCAGGCTCATAGTCCATGGAGCCATTTTGCTGACCATGTCCTAATTTTTTAAACAATAACAACAAATATGTCTTAGCTGTCATACATAGCCATAGTCTCTAAGCGGATGCTGATGGAGCCCTGATCTGTCCAAGATCTTCATTCCTGTCCTTTTGAGAGTAATCAGTGCTATTGTTAGAAGAGGCCAACCCTGTGGTGCTAATAGCCTTAAGTAGTGAGTGACTTTCATCATTTTCAACTTGAACACCAACTTTAGGAAATGATTATTTAGCACCAACGATAGGTCAGACCTTTATTATGCATTTTTTATATGATCATTTAACACATCCTTCTACCATACTGATCAGTTAATTTTATCATTTCAAGGGTGAGAAGGTTAAAATGACCTCTCTGTCATTGCAGAGCTGGGAGGAGACAGCACAGTGCATGGCAAACCCCTACTGCCACCCTATGCTATCCACATATGCCATCCACAGCTCTCTCTCTATTGCCTCTCATGCTAGACTATGAGCCCTAAAAATAGGAGTCATGTGTTATTCTCTCTCTGTCTCTGTCTGTCTCTGTCTCTGTCTCTGTCTCTGTCTGTCTGTCTGTCTGTCTGTCTCTCTCTCTCTCTCTCTCTCCCCCAACAATGGATGGCATGCTGTCATTTGTGAATCTGCTACTGTTTGTTTGGTAAATCTCCGAGTGGTGCAGGACTTAATCTAGGGGAGAGCGGGGACCAAGGTGATCAATGAAGGTTTCTACAACGTGAAAGCAGCAGCACTAGGGCTGCGTCCAGGAGGAGGGCTGGGTTTGGATGGGTGAGTTACTTCAGCAAAAGCTCAGTGGAGGGATGTAACACAACTTTCTATTAGTGGATATTGTTGTATTGTTCTGCAGCATTGTACATAAGAAAAATGAGAAATTATGGACTGACAGGATTAGCCCAGGCTCAAAACGACTGCTTCTCTGAGGGCTTTGGTTCTGTTCTTGAAGTTGCTTAAGCTCACCCAAGGTCGATGGTTGGTCTCATCCACATGTTTCTTTTCCTTTTCCATTTTCACTGAGAGAAAAAGTTGAAGGTTAGCTTTTTGTCATTGAGATTCTGAAATAAAACTTGCATTGCTGTTCACCAAACCTCCCCCACTGACCTGCCCTTAGTCTTGGAAGGAAATAATAGGAAAACAGAGGATGTAAGGAGGGGGCTGATTTCTGGCACAGTCACTCATATAGAAAAGTCATTTCAAATTGCATGAGGTGCTTCAATTGCCCTATTTTCCTGAAATTAATTCTGAATTTTATGGGTACAATTTGTTTCCCTTAAGTCTCTAATTATGCTTTTAACATTCAATCTTTCAAACTCCAGCCATTAGTGACTTAATATGGTGTTATCAGGAGATAGAGTGGGGTTGGGAGTGGGGGTGGGAATTATAAGAGCAGAAGTTGCACCTGTGCTTGTGATGGTTGGAAATTGATGTCCCCTGGAGTAAAGCTAAAAGAAAAAGCTAATAAGTCACCAAAATAGACTCAAGTCAAGAGTGAAAATTAGTGTTTAAGGTATTAGGACAAGGGGCTAGGAAGGGCTTCAGAAATAATCACAAAATTTCATTTAAACTTTTGAATGTGGGATGACTGTGGGTGATTTCAGGCCACGTGAGCAGAATGAGAGAACACGAAAACGTCAGCAGACATCAAGACACAGGAAAGCATAAAGTGCTTGGGTTGGAGTGGAAGCTTTGAAGGAAATAAAAGAAAACAACAAGCACAGGTAATAACTGTCTGAGAGATGACACAAGACTTAAAAGTTGGATCACTGAGTAGCTGGGTAGAGCCCATAGGAAAACAAAGACAAGATAATCCATAAAGCAGAATTCATATTCCTTGTTGAATCATCAATAAAAACTTGTTTAATGATTCATAGTGCTTCTACTATACGAGGTGGCTCTGTGCCTCAAGAACAACCTTGACACCTATACATGCCTGTATTTTGTACTAATATGTTCTGCAGAATGATCACACATAATATAAACCATTATATGAATTAGGTTTAGAAATAGAAACCCAAGTGAGCACATAAAGATGATTGTGGCTTTATGCAGTCAACAAACAGAACAGAAGACTTACACTGGACCTCTACAGTACGAAAAATTATGAGGAAGAAACATAGATCATTCTTCTAGGAAACCCATGGACTAAAGACCTCAGAATTGGAATAAAAACTAAAATTTTCATTTTCTCTGATTCACCAGAAGAGCCTTGGAGAAGAGGTGTAAGAGAATCCTCCAGCCAGCCCACATGTGTAGCCACCTCTATAAGTCTTGGTGGGTAGAAATATAGGTGATAGTGAACATATGCTCTGCAAAGCCATCCACTGAGGCAGAAGGAATGATCACTGTTTGGCAAAGAAAAAAATCTACCAATTAAAAAATGGAGTTAAGAATTGAACAGAGAATTATCAAATGAAAAAAATACAAACAGCCAATAAATACATACAAAGAATATTCAATATCTTTAGCCACTAGGTAAATGCAAATCAAACTGCACAGAGATTTAATCTCACCCCAATGAAAGTCATTATCCTCAAAAAATACAAAAGAATAGGGAGAACTACCCACCCCGGATCCCCTCCTGTCCCTCTCTTGGACAGGAGCTTTCTTTCCCTCAATAAATCTGTTCTGCTCATAACCTCCGTTTGTTCCTAAAATTCATTCTTCGGTTTTAGAGAACACAAAAGGTCAGGTCCAGAGATTGTTTTTCCCTATGTCATTTGGAGGTTCCCTGTATCATTTGGAGGTCACCCACCGGAGACCAGTTTTCCTCCTTGTATCATAACCATGCTTCATTTGTCCTCTTCACAGCTTAAGTAATTAATTAATTCAACAAACACGCCAGAAACATTTCTCAGTTGAATGGGTGCAAAGAAAGTTTATGTATATTTTTATATCTCACCAAGCCTGGTTTTCTAACATTCATTATGATGTTAATAACGCATATTAAATTCTAAAAAGAACCCCAAAAATACAAAAGAATGAATGCCAGTGTGAGTGCTAGGAAAAAGGGAAACTTCCGCACTGTTGGTCTGGATGTACACTTGTACATCCTATGAAATTTAGTGACTTTCCTTAAAATAGAGGCACCACTTGATTCAGATATACCAATGTATACTTGATGTATTTCTGAAAGAATAAAAGACAGCACAAGATAATGCTACACACTTCCCCATGTTTATAGAGATGTAATTCATAATAACAAAAGTGTAGAAATAGCTTAGATGCCCATCAACAGATGAACAATGAAGAAAATGTGATTGTACATAAATGATAGAGAGCAAGAAGTCATCTATAAACAAAGAAGAATGGGATAACATTATTTGCAAGAGAATGAATGGAACAGGGGAGCCTCTGTTAAGCAAAATAAGCCAGACTCAGAAGTTGAAAATCACATGTAATTCTCCTATATAAGAAATCTAAAAAGTAATCAAATAAAAGTTACCACAAAAAAACAAAAGAGAGAAGAAGCTAGAGGGTAGTCCTCTAGTGGTGGGAGAGGCAGGAGGGGAAAGAGAAGGAGGAAACTGGCAGGAAAATAGTCCACGTGAGTGTACAGATATAGGTCAGGCATCTCTCTGTCTGTACTGCGAATATGCAAGTGTAGGAGTCCCATCCACATAGGTGTGCTGCTCAGTGAGGTACAAAGGTTGACTCATCCCGGGTATGAGTGAGCCTACATAGCTTTGCTGTTTTCAACATTTGACAACATGGGTTACTTTCCCAGAAAGATGGACACATGGACTGGCCACTCGTCACACTGTGGCAGTAAGGCAAGGAACAAGGCAGCATCCTCTTTTCGGTCTGACACCAAATCACACTTTTTGACTCACTTTTCAGCCCAACAATAAAGGAAAAATTATTGTTTTTAATGATTTCATATTATAAAACATTCATTCTAGGTAAAACTGGGAAAATCAGTAACATACTGATTTACAAAAAACAAGTATTAGCCTTAAGTGGTATAAAATATAGTGAATTTATATTAACATGTATGCATAAATAAGGCAAAGACATGAAAAACAAAATCTAGAGGAAGAAACTTCCCATTTTCCATCTGACCTCTCCCCTTTGCATAGGAAACAAGTGTAACTCAAGAGTCACAGTTCAAAATAACTTCTTTAATTCAAAGATGAACTTGAGTATGACCTCAGAGAATTCAGAACTGATGCTACGTTAGTCCTTTAATAAAGTGGACTCTGCAATAACTGATCTCAAGAAAAATTCAATCAAAACGAAAGTCTTATCTTTCTTCAAAAACAGGGCAGTTGAGAATTGAATGTGATGTCCCAGAAAAATCGAAGAATAAATAACATCGGACTAGTTTGTTCCTGAAAACAAGGCAACAGGAAATTGATGGCATTTTCACCCACTGTTTCCACTACAAAAGATCCTAGTTTTAGAAGCCTTGTCACTTGCCTGTCTTAAAAATCCAACACAAAGATAGAGACAGAAAACACGGGACCATGATGGTGACATTTCTAAAGTCATTTTGAAGTTGAATCCATGGAGGTCTTAGAACCAATAACTGTTAGTTCTTTGACATGTAAGTTTTCCACTCAAGCATTCAGTCTCTCTTCTGAAGATTTTTCTTCCTCGAATGCAATAAAGGAGAGTAAGGAATGGAAAATTAAGCTAAAAGGAAGACTTTGCAACCTCTCGTTTCCTCCTTTGCATATATGTGGTAAAGGAGCAAAACAGGCCTGTACTTTTTCTCTTGGCATAACAGAAGAGGGACACTTCAGCAGGAAATTTCTTAGCAGCGTCAAAGGGCTCAACAGTTACACGACTGCGTCACAGACCCTAACAAATTTGGTAAAACACATACAACCACAAATTCATGCAGAACTAAATTGTCTGTAATTCTTTTGTAGAATGGATTAGAGAAGGGGTGGGACTTGTCTAGCCCTACAATGTTCTCCTTTTTCAGTTTGTTGACATGTTTAATGACTAGAACAAACAGTTGAATTTTGCAAACTCCACGCACATTTACCCATATGAAAGCCATGACACACATGCATATGAGTGATGGGTCACACGCACCTATCCAGTGAATACTAGTAGGAAAAAAAAAATACAGCACTGGGTTCAGATTTTGAATAGAAGTACTGTGAAAGGAAACTTCTATCTGATACATTGCCAGAGAATTAAATACACTTACCGTCATCATGAAATTCACATTATCATACTAGAAAGAATTAGAGGTTGCTTATCAGGCTAGTTTGACCTAGAACAAGTTTTCTTCTGAACTGATCATTCTTCTAATACAAATTTTCACACAAGAAGAACACAATTATTTTAATTAATCAAGTAAACAAAGGAAAAGTAAGATTCTTATTGATTATTGACTGAAGCACTTAGTCACTTCACTAAACCTGACCAGTGTAATAAGCTATTGTAATGGTTAATACACTGTACCAACTTGAGAAATTTGCAAATTCAACTACATGTCTCAGCAGGAAGCCAAGGTCCTTACTTCGTAAACATTCTAGGCCTGTACAAAACAAGGGCACAGAGATAGTGTGACAGACAAAGTTTGGTACCCGCTTTCCCTCTTCTTGATCTTTCTGTTCTTGCTGCTTTCTGCGACCTTGAGCTGTTGCTCCTGTGCCACACTGCTTTGAAGCCAGCCGCTTATGGACTGAAACCTCTACAGACTGTGAGCTATAAGCTTTTCCTTCCTTAATTTTGGGGGTATAAGGTATTTTGTCTCAGCAATGAACTATAAAAGTGACTAACAGCTCTATACATCACTATTATATAAAAATACAAGAGACATGATTTTTACTCTTGAAGAATTCACTTTTTTTTTTGATGATAGAAATAAAGAAACTAAGGGCCTCCAAAATATCTCAGTGAACTAAGTTCCTGCTTAGGCAAGCATAGGGATCAGGGTTCGACACATGACACCACATGTTGCACTGTCCCCATCCTCAGGCATGAGCGGACCAAGATGGGGCATGGTGGCACACGCTTGCAATCCCAGCACTGGGGAGGCAGAAAATAGGAGGATCACTATGAGTCTGATCTGCAGTGATCATTGTACCAAATATATTAAAAGAAAAAGAGAGACACAGACAGACAGACAGATAGACACAGTCAGACAGACAGACCAGGCTATTATCACTAAACTATATCCCAGTCCTATTTTCATTTTTACCCTTTATTTTGAGATGGATTCTCAAAATCACATTGTTAAGTTGCTAAGCTGGGCTTGAATTTGTGATCCTGTTACCTCAGTCACCCAGGGTACTGTAATTACCGATATATATAGTACCATGCATGACTAGGAATTCACTTAGTGATGGAAAACAAATATAGGTGAATGATAGTTATATAATAAGTAGATAGAATAATATATGTGTTATATGATGATATGTATCTAAGCTTGTGACATAATGCACGTGTGTGTGTATATATATATATATATATATATATATATATATATATATATATATATATATGATTATGTAAACTTAAAAGAAATAAACTAGGACCCACAATAAAAGACCAAAGATGACTTCTTGAACTAAGACATTGGAAGAGGGTGTAGAAATCTGACAATGACGGAGCACACCAAAGAGGGAAGGTGAAATACAATTGTTTTGTAGGAAATCAAACAGATAACTTCTCATTAAAAAATCAATGAAATATCTAAAATAATATATATCTATCAGTGCTGGTCTCTACAGAAAGTAGAAAACTCAGCAGAATCATGATACTGTAGTACAGTTGAATAATATGTGTTTTTGTAAAGGTGCTTGTGAGGTACTGAGAAATGACAAATGATAATGCAAAGATCCAAGCATGTGAGGGATGGGGAGGAAGCAACGATGGGAATCCAGGAGCAGAGGCTGATTGCTTGGATCCCATATCTAATATTCCCTCCCTGATAGAGGAAAACGGGAGGATGAGGGTTCCTGCCGAACTCTCGACCCTTTCTCCCGTCTGCTGGTGGGACTCCACTGGCTGTAGCCAGTCTGCAGCCAGTCTGCAGCAGAAAGTGAGAGCCAGTCGGTGCCCTGTCTTCTGCACAGAAGCCCTCAGCACAAAGCAGCCTAGAGAAGGAAGAGCCCAGGTCCAGCGGAAAAGCTAAAACACCGCACAGGGCACCTCAGGGGGCACTAGACCCCTCTCAGATAGGTTCATCCCTGAATGTTTTCATCTCTGAGGTCTCTGCTACTCTATTACGTCTTTCCTTTCTAAATCTCCTTAGAATCAGCTCTTTGTGACCTACAAAAATTGTTTTTCAGAATATTTAACCCTATTTCATTGTGAACGAGCAGCTATTTCTCTCCCCAGTTCCTGAGCTCTTTTAGGAAAAATGTCATGTGTCCCTGTCAGTCTTGTATTTTCGGTGCCCCACATGAATAAATGATCACCCACTTTTTGTTAAATTGTATGTAAATAATTGCAAGCATCATGAATAATTCAGTGCATCAGAGAGCTATGCTGGGGTGAGAACTCCTCGGTATCTTCTTATACTCTCATTGTGTCCAGATAACCCACACCTGGATGCTTCTGCATCTGAAAAACAGAGATTATTTTATTATCCAAATGACACACGAAAGCAAAATGCAATATAATTATACAGGAACCAATAGGATAGCCTGATTGCTACAGAGTGCAGGCATTTATGAGAGCATTAAATAAGCTCCAGTGTTCCAAACTACTTGGATTCAGTTTCAAACACACACACACACACACACACACACACACATGCACACACTCAAATATATATATATATATATATTTGAGTTGATAGTCGACATCAGGTACCTTTGTTCCAATAGTCAGAAGAACCCCATGTGTAAGGAAACTATTATTAATTTTATAAACAAGAAAATGGGAGCTAGGAAAAATTAAGATGTCATTGTTAAGCAGAAAATAAAAACACAAATTCTTTTTTCCAGTGAAGTTGACTTCTTTACATTATATGTAACAATGTACACAAGAGGTTTTGATTGGTGTTTCTTTAACATATGTTTTATTAAGTCCATAACTATAAACTTGTCAAAATCTGCTACAAACAGATTGGGGTTATTTGGAGAAAGGTGAATGGAAAATATTGTACAAAAAATAAAAATAAAAGAATAATAGCCAGGACTATTTATATTCTGATTCAGTCCTCATATATTGATCAACAAAAAACATCATAACCACTTTCATGAAAAATATTAAGTTGATATGACCTTGAACATTTTCTTGTGCATTTTTTCTGTAAATCTATGAATTGCAAGCCCTTTCTTTGGATAGAGTTTATGTTGATGTATTTTTACGGGAAAGACTGAAAGGCATTCTGAGAAGCAGGAAAGTTTGCTTAATAGCTAAAGAAAAAAACATTAGAAAGCAAAATAGACTGTGGCAGAGAAAAGTAAAAAATGCTATGCTTTGTAGCTCTGGGTGCCAACTTCATTAACTAATAGAGATTTTTAAAGTCCTTTCAAGGAGATGAGCTAAAGAGCTAGAACCACTGCTGGTACAGATAGTAAACACAGATCGCATGGGTTTTATTTAAAATATGGTGGCTTCAGATAAGACTAATTAGGAGGATGACAGAAACAGTCAATAAAAGAGAAACAAGTCTTATTCTTAAATACTGGCAACAATTAACAGAATTAATTGAAATTTTTTCCTCTTTTCCATACATGTTCAAAAGGAAACTGTCTCAGTTGCACTTCTTTTACTGCTGGGACAAAATACCCAAAACTGAATTAAAGAAGGAAAGGTTTACTTATCTTAGTGGAGGTTTCCGTCCACTCAGCTGTCTCCAAGGCAGAGTGGCACATGGTGGAGGGCGGCCATTTGTGGTGGTGGAAAACAGCGAAGAGCAAAGCGATGGGCAGCAGCTGTGGCTGCTAGCAAGCCTCTCTCCCTCTCTCACATTGTAATGTAGATTATCTGTCCCAAGATGAGTGTCACACTCACAACCATAATCCCAGCATTGGATCATGAATTAATCACAAACTCTAAAGGGCCAACCAAGTATCTCAGCAGATTAAAGTGACTGCAAGCAGGCGCAGGGGTCAGGGGTTCGATCCCTGGGCCTGCCATACCAGCCTTGCCCCTAGGGCACAATGAGACAGCAGTTGAGACTGGGCATGGCGGTACACGCCTGTAATCCCAGCTCTTGGGAGACTGTGAACAAGTGGGTCACTAGGAGTCCTGTCTAGTAGTGAGACCCTGAACACCTGAAGACCCTTCCCTAAGATACAAAAAAATAAAAAATAAAAATCACAAACTTTAGAAGCTACCCCAGTGACTGCGTGAGGCTTTAGGGGGACACCTAGACAAATTTTCTGCTACTATGTTGGGTTTTTCTTTTTAATATTTGCTGAATAATAGAATATATCTTGTTCTATGTGAGAGGAACTGGTGCTCTCTGGGGAAGAGAAAAAAGAGTAGAGGTGGTGCGAGGAGAGGAACAGAAGAGAGCCAACACCAAGAGGTTTAGGCTCTGGTGGATGGGGTGGGCCAGGGGTCTAGTGTGTGAGGTCACAGCAGGGTTTTGTTTTGTTTATTCTTTGATTAGTTTTTTTCACTGTGAGTATTGAATCCAGGTCTTGAATACTGAATTACATCCCTAACCATTTTTTGTTGCTGTTGTTTTGTTTTTGTTTTTTATTCTGAGAGAAGATCTGACAAAGTTGCTAAGTTACCCACGTTGGGCTCTAACTTGTGATCCTCCACCTTCTGCTTGCCAGAATAATGAGATATTTTTTCTTTTTAATTTATAAATACTTTTTCAAGCAATGCTACCTCTTTAGTGTCTTTGGATATTTCTCAGTTTCCTAGTTATTTGTGGCTTGAGTTATAAATTACTGCATAACCAACTGTCCACAGAGCTTAGTGGATCTGCAGTTTGTTTGCTCACAGTCCCATGTTATTGGCAGAGCCCAGCAAGGACACTCCATTGCTGTCTTACGGGGCATGAACTATAGCATGAGCTATTCTAAGGCTCAGATAGCCCTACATGTATGTCCAGGACCATCAGCTGGGTGCTGTTGGTTCTCACATGACCTCTCTGCATGGCTTGGTCTGGGTGTACACAGCACCATGGTCCCAGAGCAGGTGAATATATGATATGGAAGCTAGATTACCCCAGAGTCCAAAGGTGGAAGTTTTGAGGTCTTTGTAAGAATACCTCTTTTTTTTTTTTTTTTTTTTTTTTTTTTCTCGGTTCTGGGGATTGAACCCAAGACCCTGTGCTTGCCAGGTAAATGCTTATTCTATTGAGCTATCTTCCTGGACTTGTAAGGATACCTTTTAAAACAGGTGCAACATTGTCTTGGACACATTCTGATCATTAAAGCAGGTCATGGCCTGGATTCTAGAGACAGGGCCAAACACAGATATGATTATCAGGACATAAGGCTCCCTCATGATACATGAACATGGATAATCTGATCTTTAAAAGAGATGCTTGATTTTTGTCAAGAATGATGAGCTTGCAGACTACTAATGATGTTAAAAACATTTTTTAACAAAAGTCCAAGTTTCCTGAGAAATAAACACGTTTCAACAGATTTCATGTCACCCCAGATTCAGACAGGCCTGAAAAGCACAAAGTACTATTACCTTTAAGGTGTGCTACACTTAAGTCAACATCCCATCATGGGGGACACAACACCCAACACCTACAACTTAAGGTAAAATAATTTTATTTATGCTCACAGTTTCAAGCCATAGTCAGTTGACTTTAAGGCATAAAGGGCAGGGAAGAAGGGCTCAGGATGTGGAAAATGTCTGATTTCATAGCAGCAAGGAAACAGAGCATGAAAGGAGGAGCCAAGGAATGGAGAGAGATAGCCGCACAGGTCTCCCTACAGGGACCGTCTCTAGCCAGAAACCCTACTACTGGAAAGTCAGCTACCCAGCTGCCATGATGGTAGCACCCTCCCAAAGCCCTGATTCTAACTGTAGGAGGCCTTGGGGTTGGGGGGACGACAGATATTCCACATCCAAGCCATAAGGCAAGGACTGCATTCTCCAAGAGTTTGAAACATATTTATTTTTAATTTTTATTTTTATTTGTACTTGTTTGTAATACAAAATGATTACATTCATCATGGGGAGCTAGTACGCACACACACACACACACACACACACACACACACACACACACATATATAATGCATGTTAATTCTTTTGTTACCACCTTCCCCTCCTATTGTTCCTGCCATCCTTGCCCTTCCCCTATTGCAAAAGATCTTTATCCCTGTTTCCAGTTATGCATTGTTCACCTTGATTTTTATTTATACTTTAAGTTTCTTATATTTCTTACATGGGAAAATGTACCAACCAGAAGTTTGGAGATGCAGTTTCTTTTACCTGGGTCAGAACGCTATTGACCTAGTGACATCCACGCTCACTGTAAGTAGACATCTGCTTTGTAAGTATAAGTACCCAATGAGATAATGTGAAATAAAGGAAGCTATAACAAAATAAGATACATGAAATTCATTGCAAACTGTAAATATACAAAAGTACATATTCCTAAAGATGGTATATAGGAAGGTCTATTTTAAGCAACTCAGTCTCTTTTGTTTATTTTTTCTTGGCAAATCATTTACTGACGCTTTCATATTCCAGGATTGTAGGTTTCTACTGTTGCAATGCTCATTTCAGGTGGTTTTGAGTACTCTACGTAAAGCAAACATTCTAAGATCTTTACAAATGTTAAAGTGGTATCCAAAACATAAATGCTAATTGTGGGTGAGAAAAGCCACTTGAGGGGTGCTGAATGTGGAGCCTAGTGTCTCTAGACCACTTGAATTTTCCATTAAGAAAACTCTGGCCAAGAGTAGTTAGCCTCTCCCATTTGCACCTGAAGATAAAAATGTGTCCTTTTTGAAAAAGGATGTCAGTTGCTTTCTGCAATTGTCAAATCCTGCTATACTGATAAATCCAGGAATTTCACACTCTTTTAGGAACTCTGGGGAATATGAAAGAAGAATAAGTTCTGTTTGGAATTCTTAGAAAGTTTATGATTTATCACCACTTCAGAAATAGCTGCAGAGGACGGGACATAAAAGCCAGTGGGATTGTACAGTACTTTAACCATGCTCAGGGATGACAACAAGAGAGAGACAGGGAGAGATGGAGTGAAAAAGAAAGAGAATCCTTAGCTGGGGCAAGAAGGGAAGGCTCCTTGGAGGTAGGGACTGAACTTTAGTTTAATAACCATTTCTGTGTCCAGATATTAAGAAACAGTTGACAGTAGTTTATAGACTCTAATAGGTGCTCTAAGATGAAGATGCTCAAGGGAGCAGTGCATAGAGCAACGAGAAATGGACGGAGAGGCTTGAGTTGTGGTGGACAGAACAGATGACTACTGTTAAGGAGATCCAGGAGGACCACTCTACCCTTGTGTGGCTTCTAAGGCCAGGCCCGAGCGTCTGGGCTTTCATCAGACAAACAGGAAGAAGCAATTATTATGTGCTTTTAAGTATGAGTACTTTGTTAAAAAATTCTGGAGTGCAAATTTTCTGTGCTTTCATTTCTAATATTAAGAGTTCAAAGTCTTGCAGAGTTGCATGTTAAAGAATAGAGTAAAACCTTAAACACTGAGTCATTTTTCAATGATGGAATTATTTGTCTGTGCTTAATCATGAAACATTTCTTCTCTGATTGCCCTTCCTTTCATCTAATTCATAATTTTTTTTCAATACAGAAAATCACTTTCTTTGAAAACATAATAGCAGAAATGTTGTGTGTGTGTGTATGTGTGTGTATCTGTGTGTTTTCATTTTGTTGCTGTTGTACAAAAGGCATTAAGTTTGTGCCTTAAGTTCTGCCACAAGTGAGGGAAGGCTTCTAGAATTGTGGCACCCTCCTATGATAGTGATTGTCATTTTGACACTAAATAGCTAATGTTGTCTTCTGTAGGAATCACCACCCAAGAGTAAACAATCACTGAGCCAAGTGATCAAGAAAAGGAAAATGTGGGAAAAAGGATTGTGTCTCTTCCATAGGTCCTTTTGGATGTGATTTAAGAAAAGAGAGTCTCACTTCTGATGTCTTTCTGTGTATTTTCAGAATCCAGTCAGCTCCTGTAGACCACGAGGTGAATAGAGCCCAGCATTCAACCTTGCATGAACTTATAGGTGAAGAGAGGCAGCTAAGTGAATGGGTAATGCTTCAGCTAAGCCTGGTTGACTTTCCAGGCAAACATCAAGGTCAGTGAAGGAGCACGACTTTGCAGGCACTGGAGGCACCTCTGAAGAAGCCTCCCCTGAGCCTCTATCTTCTGCAGGAACGTTAATTTTAGAACCAGCCTGGATTTGCACTTAGCAAAGCTCTAGCCCTTGCACACAGATTTAGAACTGTACCTGACATATCCTAAAATGATACTTTGATTTTTCACTTTCAAACCATGCAATTTTACTTTCTAAACCTTCAGCTGAGAATGGATGCATGCAACACTGGGCTTTGGCAGGAAGAAATAAGTGGTCACTATGAATACAACTGTTAATTCCAATTGTGCCTAGGCAATTAAAAAGAATATGTGTTTGGTGCATAGTAGGTATTCAATCATAGTGTTACGTTTAATTCCATGAATTAAATGATCAGAACTCAAAGTTGTATGTGCAATTTGACAAATCATAAGTTAATTAAATGGTGCTCAGAACAACCAGATGAAGGAGAGAAATGATTAATGATTTCAACACAAAGTGAAGAAAGAGAGAACTGGAACCTCTAGGGAATGAGCTCTAGGAAAGAACATGCATGTTCTTCTATTACGTCCTTGAAATAATGATCCTAAGTAGACAATAACCACCCTCCATCCTCTGGTGTGTAGAGACTTCTTTTTTCAGTTTTTGATTTTAGTAACAGGACAGCAAAGGGGAAAGCTAAATATTTGAGTTCTTTTTCCCAATATGATAAACTGTGTGACAATCCCTTGCTTCCTTGACAATCTCATCTGATAGTGAAAGGCTGTGAAATGCATGGCTTAGGTAATGCCCCAATTATAGAGCATAACAGTAGAGGTTATTTCTTCTCCATTGTTCTCTATTAGAAGTCCAGGACTCCATAGACAGAAAGGTTTGTTTTAGGTGAGTGCTTTTAAAAGCTGCAAGAACAGAATAGTCAAGCCTGAATTATGAAATTATAAAACCTAAGCCCCTAGGAAGATGCAGGTCCAATTAGGAAGCCTGATGCAGCAGCTCACTTGGCAGAGGGAAACACTGAAGTGTCCATGTGAACAGTTGTAAAGAACATAAGGAATCCCATGTTCCCTGCCTCCTGCAGCCCTGGGACACGGGCTCATCCATATTAGCTCCATCTTCCATTTACTGATGGTCTATTCTATGTTGGAACTATTCTACACGGGTGGGTCTGAAACGAGAAAGGGCCTCAAATGCCTGGAACCTGCTTCTAGTGGGGGGAGATAAATAGTGAACAAAAAATGATCCATATACTGAGCACACTACATGCCAACAAGAGACACAACATAGGCTTGAAGGAAAGACAGAATGCATATGGGGTGCTACCTGGGATGGCAGGGCTCATACATCCTTCTCAGGAGCTGATATGTGGACAGAGATCTGCAGGAAATGAGGAAACAGACATTTGGATCACTCAGAGACAAGTATTCCAATCCACAGAAATGGAAAGTACGCTTTAGGTTCTACGGTTATAAGGGGTGTGGGTGCTGGAGGAAACCTTGTGAAACCAGGTGGGATTTCTTAAGAGGTGAATGGAAAAAGAGGAGATAGAGACTGTTTAGGCAGCCCTGTTACACTTTTTCACGGAGTCAAGTAGGAAACTATCTAAAGGCCTTTTATAAACTGGTGGCAATCTCTATCTTAAGTGTTAGAAAGATCATTCTGGATGTTGTATACAAAAAGGATTTCAAAGATGCAAGTATACAAGAGGAAGACTGGCATAGGAAGCTATAGCAATATGCCTGATGAGACACAACGATGGCTCAGGCCTGAGTCACAGTGATAGAAGGGGCAAAAGGCAGTAAGATTCTGAATCTGTTTTATAGAGTTTGCTATTTGGGGATGAAGTAAGCTATAGGCAGAGATTCTTCTCATGCAACCTCACAAGATGAAATAACTGATGGGACCCCAAGTAGGAATGCAACCCCAGCACCAGGGATCCTGCCCGAAGCTGAGTGCATGGGATAACTGAGCTGTTGAGTCAAGTGCAGACAAAGGAAGGAAATACCTGAGGAATTTTTCTATCCAGCACACCTCAGTCTCCAAGGTCAGTGAGTCACAGGCGATGCCTTACAACTCTGTACTAGGCTCTCCATCAACCATCTCTACGTCACTGATGTCATCAAGTTCAGACACAAAGCTCACAGTTCAAAAGGGCAAAAGCACGTGATGACCTTGTGTTGACAAACATAAAGTAAGGAATATGCAATTTTTTCCTAGGCTAAACCTGGGAATCAGGAAAATCTGATTAGGAGCTCAAACCCCTGGGGGTGAAATATAATATAAGGGACATCAAGACTGTGGCTTTATATTTGGTGGTGTTGACTGGCAGTCATATTTAGATAATGGACATTAGCCTACTGTCACCATAATTTCATTTTCAGAATGTGCTGGAGTCCACAATGCTCATTTTAGCTACATTGCAGTGGATATGAAGTGAGGTTTGACCATTGGAGCTGCTCCCTGTTTCTGTGAGTTATATCTTACCCGAGGAAACCTGCCCAAGGGACTGTTGCATCATGCCAAGGCTCACATACACTTTGCTTATTAGGTTAAAAAACTAGTTTTATTAATTCTGATGTTTATGTATGAAACGGTGTTTTGAAAATGTTACATTTTATGAATATATTCAGTTATAAATTCTTTCTTGGATAAAATTTAAGTCTGTGCTCAGCTTTTCCTCCCATTGAGATCTCTAATTGTTCATGATATTTTCTGAGATTAATAAGAACCATCTCACAGCTTATTGTTTATTGATCCATGCTGAAGATTATTTTGAGAGCAGTTTGACATTTAAGAGAGAAGACTAACTATGAAAGGTCAGGAGGAGACACGGGCTGGAAGAGCACATAGCTCTTCCTGGCGACTCGCCCCGCGTAGGCACAGCATTTCCTGCCCAACCCCTGAGCTTCCTGCCTTATTCAGGTAAATTCAAAGCAGAGGTAAATCTACTTTGCCAGGTGAACAGGGAGTGAAGGAAGCTCAATTTTCACAGGGTCTGGTTTAAGGAATACAGAAAAGTCTCCATGTGGAGGAGCTTCTCCAGATGTCTCATTCAGACCTTGATATTTCAGCATTATGGATGCTTTGCCTTTGTTATGGATTATCTTTCTGGACTTTTAAATCCCAAATGCCCCTGTAAATGTCAGCAAACTAAATCAATATGAATAGTGCATTGTAGTCTTTTCTTAGTTACTAGCAGTTTATAGTAAAAGCACTAACAATAGAGGAGGAAGAAAAGCTTGAAAAGAATGCAAGAAGGCTGCTTGATCCAGAGGAGACAGCTATCAAAGAGAAACCTCTCCAACTACCCTAAAATTTGGCTTTTCAAGATGACTGTGGGCATAGGTTGAAAGTAACAGGAGTATGAAAATTGGACATGAGATTTGTCAAGGTGAAGGTAGCTGGTGACATCTTTAGGTACAGTGGTGGGAAGGAAGCCAAGAAGCTGGGTTCAGATGAAGAGGGCCATCAGATCCCCACAGGAAATTATATAATCAGGAGGCAGAGACACCAGAAGCCCTGTCTCAGCCCCACTGCTTGAGTACGCCTAGGATCTCCACACTAGGAGGCTATCAGACTCGCAAAGGCCAAGTACTCTGATTAAATGTGGTGCCCAATCACATTAACTCAAACACTGGGATTTTAAGGCGTTAGAGAAAAGACTTCAAATGATGATACAAAACGCATGAGGTTTAACATGAAGGACAAAAAAAGGGATGTTTATTTGAATACAAACTTTTAAGTGAAGTAGTGAATATGCTTGATTTTTTTTCTATTGATAATTGAAATAGTAGTTAATATATGTTAAACTTATCACAACCAGGAATGGCCCAATTTATATTTACGTTCACTCATTGAAGGCTGGACAATCATGTAAGGGAGACGTTGTTATCTACATCTTACAGAAAGGAGACTGAAGCTTGGGGACATGGTCAGCTTGTCTATCACATGGAAAGTAAGTTGGGAAATTGAGATCTTAATCCTAGATGAGTTGTATTTAGCTGTTAGGTTTATCAGCTCCTGAGTAATTGTCTCATGACGTTTTTATAGACTGTATTTTATCACTATAATAATTTACTGCTATCTCTGCCATCTGTATGCTTATAGACAGCTTTATTTCTTTAGACTGAGCTATTCTTTTTGTTGAGTTTTGTTATTTTTGTTTTTAATTGATATAATATACTTACGTATGAGGCACCGTGCACTACGTTGATATATGTTTACAGTGTCTAATGATGAAGACTGTGTAATTCCTAAGGACAGGATTTCACTTTCATTTGTCTTATTAAGGGCTTAAATAACACTGTTATATCCAAGGACACACTGAGTCTTTAGAAGTGACAGCACGTCAAATGCTGGAGAGCTACTTTAGTAAAGATATCTTAAGGAAAGAGAAAACAAATATATGGGGGAGGGGGTGGAATTGGGAACAAAGAGAAAGAAGAAAGAAAGAAAGAAAGAAAGAAAGGAAGGAAGGAAGGAAGGAAGGAAGGAAGGAAGGAAGGAAGGAAGGAAGGAAGAAAGAAAGAAAGAAAGAAGGAAAGAAAGAAAGAAAGAAAGAAAGAAAGAAAGAAAGAAAGAAAGAAAGAAAGAAAGAAAGAAAGAAAGAAAGAAAGAAAGAAAAGGGAAAGGAATTTGATTAACTGTAACTAGAGAGGCAATGGACATAAAGAAAATCAGAGCAAAAATAGCCAGTGGAGAAGTAAACACTTTATGGGAGCGTGAACTACATTTTATTTTTGCTCTGCTCAATGTTTATAAAATTCAGTCTAAGATTTAATGTAAATCTATTTGAAAGGAGTTGCTAAATTTTAACTGGAAATACTTCTTTGTGCTAACTAATCTTTACAGCATTCTAAATTACAGCCAAGTAGCAATATCATTACAGAGCTGTTTAGCCATAGCAGTTTATGTGGAAAGTCAGGCGAAGGTGATGATGCGTATCAAAATATATAATAAAGAACTTAAAAATCATGGTTATCTTTATTTACTCAAAATACTTTTTATTTAGCCATTTTAATGCATTTGAGATTAAAGGGAGGAATGAAAGTAACCAGTAGGAACTGCAGAATGTCCATGAAATGATAATAATAATATTTTGTACTTCTGCAGTATTTTTCATAAGAGGCCAAAGCACTTCACTGCCATTAGCACATTCTACTTTCCAGAAGCCTGTGAGATGGGTAGGTGGAAAACAGCTGGAGTTGGCTTTGTGAGAAACACAGCTGGACATGCAAGTATTAAGTGGAAATTCTCCAGGGTGTGGGAAAGGCCTGCATAGACTCCTTAACTCAAACAGCACCCCACTTACTCCACTGGGCATCGATGAGGCATAAACAGGCTGCCCAAAGTCCCCCTGTACTTCTTTCCTGCTCACCCTCTTTCTTGCAAGAGTTCTTCTCACCCACCATCCAGATCAAATATGTGCACACTGCCAAATCAGCAAACAGGGTCCCTCTGATCTAATTCACTTGCCCAGCCCTACTGCATGCCCTTGAGATGTTTTTATACAGCTGTTACAAAGCCTAGTTTCATGGAAAGCTCATACTCCTAGAAAATCTCCTTCCAAAGTTGAACTGCACTAAGCATACAAATGAGGATACAGCATCCACTAAGGTCTTGTTGACTGCATGGAAGACAAGGTGGAATCCAGGAATCAAAGCAATTTCCATAAATAATGAGCACTCCACAACTCTCTGATGCTAAATATAAAATGCAGAGAGCCATGGTACATGGTATTGTTGTAAAAGAACTTTTCTCTTGGGGTTGTGTTTGGGGAAAAACTGCCTAAAACCAAGAAGTCCAACGGGGTCTTGAGGGTTAGCTTAGTTGTTTAAGTGCCTCAAGCACACCAAATTAGGAGCAAGGGACTGCAGTTCAATCCCCATGTACCTTACCAGACCTGCCCTTAAGGCAGCCTAAGCCAGAAAAAAAAAATCTTTTTGCTAAATAGCTCAGTGGACTAAAGCACCTGCTTTGGCAGATGCAGAGGCCAAGGTTCCACCCCTGCCAGGCCTTGCCAACCCCATCCCCGGGCATCCTGAGACTGCGTGTGTTGGGACACGCCTGTAATCCCAGCAGCTGGGAGGCTCAAAACAGGAGGATCATTACAAGTCTGATCTACATATGAGACCCTGTAGACCCCATAGATCCTGTCCTAAAATACACAAAAGAAAAGAAAAGAAACAAAGAAAGAAAAAGAAGACAGCCAAGGATGTATCATGCACTTGGCATTCTCTTCAGCAAGAACTCATCTATCGCTGGTTCCGCTGTTTCTGTTCCAATGGAGAATGTCCTGGCCCAGCACTGTAGTGCTTCTCATCCCCTTTCCTTCCTCCAGCTCTGTGCACATGCAGCACCCATGGCATTTTCCTGGGAAAGTCAAAACGGAATTTGTGGAGTACAGAAACACACCAAGCTCTAAGGTCCATAGTAAGACCTCTTACAGTTCAAATCAATGTATTATCATAAATGGAGTTAGAATAATCTCCATGTATTTAGAAATTTTGATATTTATCCTGAATTCAGGATATAGCTGTACATCTGCTATCACACAAGGGATAGGAACTATCTTTTCCCCTCCACTTCACACTCACTTTGCAGTGTCCTGGGGCAGGCATGCTGTGACTCCACGAGTAGATTAGGTACTGTCCGTGGTGGCACATGCCACTGTCAAGAGATGGAAAATCACCATAGGAAGATTTAGACAACAGTCTCACTCCTGATAGAAAAGTGGTAAATGAAAGGTAAGTGGGTGATGCCCCCAGTCAAGAAAGAAAGCAAGGAGGGCAGCAGGTGGGGCAACTTCCTGCAGTAGATAAGAATTAAACTGCCTTCAACCATAGGTTATAGACACAGTTGTGGGTAAGGAATTTTATAATTATCTTTTCTGATGTGCTTTCATTCCCAAAGAGAATATTTGTTTGAGCGTGAATGAAAGCATGTGTGGTTTATTCCAATGGAAGAGCCTGTCAGGAAAACAGTGAAAGTTGGAAGATTGCTATCTCCAGATCTAGGGTATATCAGATAGTGTTCATCTCAGCAGAGAGGAGCAGCAAACACAAAAGCAAAGACTAAATTTTTTTTTTAAATATCCCACATCACAATCTGCTGCTACCTGGTAACAAACAGACATGCAGTAACCACTACATAAATATTAACTGACCCAGTGGAGTTACTACTAATCTGAAAAACCTACAGACTTAAATTGAGCTCTGGAAGATATGCTGTTGGATCCTTTGTAAGCCACCTCAAATCAGAGATGTACACCAGTTACACCAAAGCCTGGCTTTAAACAGCTGGACATGCCCTCCTTGGTGTGTAGGTGTCACCTTTGCATCCAGATACATCCCTCCCACCATGCTAAAGAAACATGTGAACACTCATGCCTTGCTATTGCTGGTGCAAAGGGCCATCTTCACATTGTATGAACACTGGGTGTTTAATACTGTCCCAACTGGGGTCATAATAGGAAAAGTAATTTATTACAAAATACAGAGTAGGTTTCCTTCACTCTGATCATAAGAAAGGAAGAGCTTTCTTTTTCCTTTCTTTCACAGAAAAAGGTGATTTACTGGTTCAGAAAATTTTCCATCAGCCAAAATTACACTGTATCATATATTTTCCCTAATTTCATCCTGTATTAGGACACAGGAGGAGATTGTTTTAGAGATAATACCTGTGTAAGTGTTATTTTTTCATTCTGGTTTTATTAAGGTATAGTTTATATAGAACAAAGTGTACATTTTTAGCTGATGATCTGTGCACCACCATGGAAAAACCTCAAAGATGATAGGTATGCTGAGAAAAGAAAACAGGCCCTGAAGGACAGATGGAGCAAGTATATCAGTATAAAGTTCAAGAAGAGGAAACACTAATTTATGATGGTATTTGTTTTTAAGGAAGTTATCTAAGCTTCCTTCCCTTGAAGATGCCAATGATAGTTTATTCAGGTTAAGTGGTGCTAGAATCACTCCTTCCTTAAGTGAACACTTGACATGACCTTCAAAATTACTACATCAAATGATAATGTAATGAACTCAAGGATGGTGTTCAGTTCTTGCTACTCTTATTCTTATGTGAAAGATACACAAATTCAGGCACTTATTATGATGAACCTGTCATAATTTGTGTACACTATTATGTTCACAAATGAGAATATTAATGTTAGACAGAGGGTCATATTGGCAAATTCCACACCAAAATCCACATCTTGCAACTCATAATTCACATGATCTCAAGCCTCCCTCTCATCATAGTGCATCTGCATGCATAAGTTTGAATTACTTTCAACATTTGGTCAGTGTCTACTTTCTCAGAGATGAGGTGATAAGGCTAAGAATCCAGACCGGTATAACAAGCATCTTTTGTCAATATCTGTGTTTGCTTACAATGCCATTGACATCATCTAAAGGAATGTCCAGCAATTTGGCTTAGAACACTGGCACAGGTAGACTCAACCCTGCACTTTCAGGTAATTTGTGTGGCCCTGTTTACAGTGATTTGTGTTTCTCATAACACAGGTTTAAAGCCAAATAAAATGGCACAGATATTTATCCATAGTTCAAAGTCTATTTGATAGCTATTGCATGGAAAGTTATTGATGCCACAGTAAACCC
The DNA here is from genome assembly GCA_004027165.1 of Ctenomys sociabilis. Lineage (NCBI taxonomy): Eukaryota > Metazoa > Chordata > Mammalia > Rodentia > Ctenomyidae > Ctenomys > Ctenomys sociabilis. The sequence continues at coordinate 52,646 of PVKA01013211.1, forward strand.
TGAGCTAACACATTCATTTTTTGAAGAATTTATTTTAAACTAAGCATAAACTTTCCACTTACCTGACCAAACAGACCGTCCTCCAAGTAACATGTTCCCACCTCCCTTGCACAGCCCACTGTTGTCTCCAGCTGGGCCTCTAGCTTGTCCTCACTTGATGTGTGTCCAATCTGAGATGCCTTGCACCAGGTCTCCTCCTGCTGTGTCAGCAGGAACTTCCTAAGTTTTTCAGTAACCATTTGTGTGGATGAAACTTATCTTGCTCTGAAATATTCAAGGGCAGAAACCTCATCTTACAATTCTAAGCCTCAATTTTCTTGCCTGGAAAATGGAAATAATCCCAATCTATAAGGGCTGTCATGAGTATTATGTGCATGGTAGAGCATTTGCACACTGGGTAGACTATATATATTTTACTAAGTTATATTTTATTCATTATTATTGAATATGTTTCACTGAATATATCATTCATTGAATGATTCACTTAAATTATTATTATGAAAAGCTAATATACACAATTTATGAAGAACTATTATAACTCAGTCATAGAACAATAATGGTCAAACGACCTAGGCAGACATTTATCCAAAGATATAGAAATGATATATACCTAAAAAAATGTTCAGTAGCACTATCAAGGGTTGCAGAGTAAAATCACCACTGGCTATCACTTTACAGTTATAAGAATGATTGCAAAACTAACAAGAGCTAGTAAATATTAACATAAGTGGAGAAGAACCTAATGTTTTCTATATTATTGGTGGGAATATGGGCATTGTGGAAAAGAGTATGAAGGTTCCTAAAGAAATTAAAAATGAAATTAGCACAGACACAGTAATTTCTCTTCTGAGTTTGTCCTCAAAGAAGATGAAATCATCAAGGAGCTCTGTACTTATGGATTCATTGGAGTGTTACACATAATAGCCAAGATGCAAAAATAACCCAAATATCCATGGACAGGGTATTGTCCAGTGCTGCGATTCAGGTGTGAGCAGCATCAGTGTCTGCTCTGGGCAGTAGCCTGCCTTCAACACAAGAGAGGAAAAAGGCTTTCTCTCCCACACCCCTTTTTGGCTCTTGCTGCTTTTGCTGGCTTCTGCTTACTTGACATATTGCTCCTGTGCTATGCCACCCCACCTTGGTGCCAGCTGATTTTGGACTGAAACCTCCATGAATTGTGAGCTAAATAAACCTTTCCTCCCTTAATTTGAGGTGTTGGATAATTTTTTTCTTCAGTAAGAGGAGAAAAGTAACGAAAACTATAATATGATATCTGTGTCACTTATGATATTGTCCAGCTTTAAAAAGGAAAAAGATGTGCTGTTTGACACACATTGACAGTCTAGATGGCCTAATACTAAGTGAACTGAGCCAGATAGGAAGAACCAGCTATGTGACCTCATTTGCATGTAGGACATTTTACACACGCAAAGCGAGGCAGAGAATGGAAGGAGGGAGAGGCGTAGGGAGACGAAATACAGCTATACAGGCCAAAGCATGCAAAATACACAAAATAACAAAAATGTGGGATGAAAAAACTAACACACAGTTAGGACTAAAATTAATAATACAAATTATAATAATTTACATTGTATTAAGGATTTTTCTTTCTTTTTTTTTTTTTTTTTTGGCACTCAGGATCAAACTCAGGACCTTGCATTTGCCAGGCAGTCACTTAGGCTGCTGAGATATCTCCCCGGCTCTAAAGGATTTTTCCTAAATACGTAGATTGTATCCATTCTTGCCACTAAATGTAACTACGTGAGAGGATATTTCAACAGTAACCATTTTATTTAGTCCATAAGATCATGTTATAGGGGCTGGGGAGACAGCTCAATGGTCTAAGCACCTGCCTGGCAAGTGCAAGGACCTGGGTTCCATTTCTGGAACTGTATTCTGTCCTGCCCCAGAACCTCAGGTACACCATGCTGGCCACTAAAACCAGGAGTGGTGGCACACACCTGCAATCCCAGCACAGGGGAGGCTGAGACAGGAGGATCACTACAAGTCCAAGCTGTGTAGTGAGACCTTATACCAAATAAATAAATAAATAAATTTTTAAAAATCATGTTATAGACCTCAAACGTTTGCATAGTAAAATTCATTTCTCAAAATTTCATTATCATCATCCTTAATGTTATAATTGTCAACTTGAATGTGAGCATTATTTTCTTCAAAGAACACAATGAGAAGAGATCTGAGCCTGTAGAAGAATTGCACTCTGCCTACTGCTTTGGTGCTGTGAGACCTGATTTAGCAAAGCCACCCATTGCGGGGAGGTGCTTAGCTAGCCTCAGCCTGGCACCTACAGTGACTCAGAGCTCAATATTGTCTAGGCAGCCCCTCTCAAAGGGGAGGCCCTCTAAGTAAAAACAGCCCCTTGCCTTGTTTTATTTGTATCCTCCAGTTCAGGAACTACTGATTGAAAGAATCAGCTGTGTTTCCTCATTTAACTCTGCAGAGGTGACTAATGTTGGAGGTTCTTAGGCTCTCTGAAGACTGAAATACTGCAGATGCTACGTAAACATTGTGTGGAACTATTAGGCCTGCTACAGACTAGCAGACTTCTGTCAAGTGGGCCTCTCCTCCAGTTTCCCTGCCCGGAATACCTTCCCGAGGCTCTCCAGCCTCACCTCTCAGCCTAGCTTAATAATGTTTGAAAGTCTGTCATAGGACCAGATGTCCTGGCTTTCCCAAACCCTAAAGCCATAAAAGAAACAAATACAATCAATCTGAAGTGGCCCCAGGTGTCACTGCAAAGGGAGCAGGGGGATATAATGGAAGTTATTTTTATAGATGGCGATACACATAGATTATACTGACTCATTTTGTTTGCAATAAAAATGAAATACTACTAATAATTATTTTTATCACCAACTCTGATCTTTTCTGGCTCATGGCTTAGTGAATATATATATTTTTTTCAAAAAAATCAATATTTAATAAAGTTATCAGTGTCTGTGTCCTACATTGAAGCTTCCTTATCCCTGGCACATGCTCCTCTCAGACAGACATACACCCACCTCCTTCAGTGAGAAG
>PVKA01013212.1:0-10166 GCA_004027165.1 Ctenomys sociabilis
AGGTGGTAAACTTTTATGCAATAAGGCACACAGGGTTCAGGGGGGCTTTAAATGGGAAGTGGGAAGGATGAGTGGAGGGCAGTAGCGCAACCATGGGGTGTTAGTCAGAGGGTCTTGGCCCGTAAAAACAGGAAGTTTGTACAAGGGAGTAGGGAACTAGTAAGGGGTCTTGAACAAGGGGGCCCTGAGAATTAGGGAATAAGCAAGGGGTCTTTAGAAGGTTACAAGGTTTGATGAGAAGCAGTGAGGAAGATGACTAAGCGCATAGTGTCCTCGGACGTGACCAAGGCCGCCCAAGGCACGTTCGCAAGCCCTAGCCACATCCTGGGATCCAACCCAGGAGGTCATGGGGCACTCGGAGCAAGAAATGTTTACCCAGAGGGGAGAGAGAGAGATGGGGGGGTTCTTTTTTATTGGAGCCTTGGTGGGATAGAGTAGAGGGGCAATAAGGGCAGCTAAAGGTCAGTGATGAGGAGCTTGGACATTACACAATGATCTAGCCATCCTCCATACACACATAAGCATATCTTTCCTTCTTTCTTCTATTCTTTTCATCACCCCCGATATTCCTTTCCTTTGAACAGCTTCTTTCCATTTCATAGTATCTATTTTATATTTCAGATTTTATGTACTCTTTAAGGTTCTTACACTAGGGAAACAATATGATGTTTACATATATGGGTCTGATTTATTTCATTTGAGTATGATATCTGGTTGCATCCATTTATCTATAAAACCCTCAAATTTATCATTTTAATCTTTATCCATTTAGTATGATGTTGGCTGTTGGTTTGTCACAGATGACTTTCATCAGGTTGAGGTAAAGACCATCTATTCCAGTTTTCTGTAGGAATACCAGCATGACAGAGTGTTGGGCTTTGTTGAAAGCTTGTTCTATATCTATTGAGATGATCATGCAAAAATCGCATGATTTTGTCTTTGGCTCTGTAGATGTGGTGTACTGCATTTTTGAATTTGTGTATATTGAACCTTCTCTGCATTCTTGGGATGAATCCCACTTGGTCATGTTGCATAATCTTCTTGGTGATTTGCTGCATTTTATTAGCTAGCATTTTACTGAGTATTTTTGCCTTGATGTTTGTTTGGAAGATTGATCTATAGTTCTCTTTTGTGGATGGGTTTTTCTGGTTTTAGTGTCAGGGTAATACTTGCCTCTAGGAATGAGTTTTGGAAAATTGCTTCACTTTCCATTTCGTTGAAGAGTTTCAGTATATTTGGCACTTTATCGTCTCTAAATTCTTGTAGAATTCAGCTGTAAATCCATCAGGACCTGAGGTTTTCTTTTTGTAGGTTTTTAATGACATTTTTTTTTTCATTGACTTATGCTGGGTTATTCAGAATTTTTATATCTTCTTGATTCAGCTTTGGTAATTTGCATGTATCTAAGAATCTGCGCTGGGGCCAGGGAGATAGCTTAATAGAATAGATGCTTGCCTGGCAAGTGCAAGGGCCTGCTTTCAATCTTGCAAAAGAAAAGAAGAAAGAAAGAAAGAAAGAAAGAAAGAAAGAAAGAAAGAAAGAAAGAAAGAAAGAAAGAAAGAAAGAAAGAAAGAAAGAAAGAAAAGAAAAAAATTTGTCCATTTCTTCTGCAGTTGCCTTGTTTGTTTTTGGCCTTTTTAAGTTTACTTTTTTTTTGTTTTGTTTTTGTTTTTTGGTTAAATTGTTTTTTAGGGGAAGTTTATTTTTTGATTTTGTTCCCGAGGACTGAATCCAGGACTTCCTGCTTGCTAAGCTGTCCATTTCTTCTGTATTTTCTGCCCTGTGAAAGTAAAGATTTTGGAAGTAAATATTGATGATCTCCTGAATTTCTATAAAATCTGTAATGATTTTTCCCTTTTCATTGTTTGTTGCATGAATTTGTATTTTCTTATTTCTTTTTTTATATGGTTAGCTAATGGTTTACTTATTTATTTTTTTATTCTTTCAAAGATCCAACTCTTAGAATCTTTAATACTTCATAGTGATTTCTTTGTCTCCACTTCATTAATTTCTGCTCTGATCTTTATAATTTCCTGCTTTTGGGGGGGGCTTTGGGCTTGACTTGTTCTTTTTTTTCCCAGGAATCTGAGGTGTAGGATAAGATCGTTTATTTGGGGTTCTTTTGTTTTCTTGATGAGAATGTTTACCTCTATAAATTTTTCTCTTAAGACAGCTTTCATCAAATCCCACAGGTTCTGGGAAGTTGTATCTGCCTTTTCATCTGACTGTAAATATTAGTTTCCTTTTAATTTCATCTTGATGTATATTGATTGTTCAGGAGGGTGTTAATTAACTTCCTTGTGTTTATAGAGTTTTTGCTGTTTCTTTTGTCAATAATTTCCAGTTGCACAACAGCTCAGTAGATTAAGTACCTGCTTTGGCAAGCACAGGGACCAGGGTATGATACCCAGCCCTGCCCCCAGGCAAGCTGAGCCAGACACTAGGTCAGGGTGTGGCGGCACATGCTTGTAATCCTCGCACTAGGGTGCAGTGAGATCCTGTACCAAATACAAAAATGAACAAGAAAATGGGGACTCCCATTCACTTTCAGCTGAGTCCCCCAGTAGTAGAATAATTTCCAGTTCTATTGTGTTATGATCAGATGATATGCCTGGATTAATTTCACTTCCTTTGCATTTACTGAAGCCTACTCTATGCACTAGTAGATGGTCTATTTTGGAGAACATCTCATACACTGCTGAGAAAAGTGTGCATTTTGATGCTGTTGGTTGGAAGATTATATAAGTCTACTAAGATCATTTCTTCACAACTTTGGTTTAGTTCTGTTCTTTCTTTTTTATTATTTTCTTTCTTTTTTTTATTGGGTACAGAGTCTTGCTATACAGCTTGGATCGTAGTGTTCCTCCTACCTCAGCCTCCCCCAGCACTGGGATTACAGGACTGTGTCACCACCACATCTGGTTTCAGTGGCTGGCTTGCCCTGGGGCCAGCATGGTATGCAGTAATGCGGATTGAACTAGGGTCCTTGCACTTGCCAGGCAGGCACTTAGACTGCCACGCTATCTCCCCAGCCCTATTTCTGTTATTTCTTTGCTGATATTTTGCCTAGTTGATGCGTCTCTTTGTGACAGTGGGGTGTTAAAGTCCTCCATTGTGATTCTGTTATTGCTTATTGATTGTGTCTGTCACAATTTGTCTTATGCAATTGGGTGTTCCTATATTAAGTGCATGTATATTTATGATTGCTATCTCTTCCTCTTGCAGTTTTCCCCTAACAAGTGTGTAATAAGTTTCTTTATCTCTTTTGATCATGCTTTGTTTTAAGTTGACATTGCCAGCAACCAGTATAGCTACCCCTGCTTTTTTCTGGGTTCCTATCACATGGAGTATTGTTTTCCATCCTGATTTTCAGTCCATGAGTTTCCTTTTGAATTAAATGTGTTTGCTATATAGAGCATACTGTTGAATTTTGTTTCTTGATCCACTCTGCCATTCTTGTTCTTTTGATTAGTGAATAGAGGCCACTGATATTGGTTACATCTAGCATCTATTGGCTTATCTTTGTCATGTTATTTTCCTGCTTTTTCCCCTCTGTTTAATTGCTTGTTCTTTTAGTCATTTCTTTCTGTGGTTACTCTTGAAGTTATGGCCATTACTGTCTCTTTCTAGAATATCCACCAGTACTCTTTATAGGATTGGTTTTGTGGTTATGAATTTCTCTAGTTGTTATTTGTCTTGGAAGTGTCTTATCTCTCCATTAAATTTGATAGATATTTTTGCAGGGTACGACAATCTGCATTGGAAGTTCTTTTCTTTTGAAGATCTGAGATACTTCATGCTAAGTTCTTCTTGACTTCTTGATGGTTTGTGTTAAAAAATCTACCATAATTTGAATGGGCTTTCCATTATAGATGATCTGTTTCTCTAGCAGCTTTTAATATTCCATTCTTTTGCTGAATTTATTGTACCTTGACTATCATGTGTCTGGATGTAGATTTATTTTGATCTTGGCTATATGCCTCCCTTACTGTGAGATTATTTTCCAATGCTTGGGAAAAGAATTATGCTACTATTTCTACAAATAATTTTTTATGTCATTTATGTTGACCCTTGCTTTTTCATTGAAACCTATCAGTCTTTTTTTTTTTTTCATGATCTTGTAGGTGTTGAATTGTTATTTCCTGGTTCATTCTTATTTTTAGAGATCTTTCCTTTTGTAATTTATAGCTGCAATGTTGTCTTCAAGGTCTGAAAATCTATCATCTGTATCATTTGAGAGGTTTTGCCAGGTTTCAGTGGAATTCTTCATTTCCTGAATATCTGTTTGAATCTGTTGCATGCATTCTAATTCTTTCCTGTATTGTTCCTTCATTATTTTCATCATTTTGATTTGCTTCTATTTTTTTAACCTATGCCTTTTTAGATGTGCTGAGTAATTTTTTTATGATTGTTCCTTTCTTTTTTCGACATGAGATTACACTGTGTCAATCTGAGAAGTTTAGAAGTTTAGAAACTTAACTAATTCAGCAGTGCTACATCCCAGGATGTAGAGGTTGTGTCTTGGGGCAACTGTCTATGCTCCAGGACATTGTAATGTCATTGTGTAAACCTGAAAAATTTCAAAGGTTAACTAAGTGATTCAGCAGGGGATGAGAGTCAGCACTTTGTAACCTGCTGAGCCTGTGCAAGAGGAGGGCATGGAGAATGTGTGAGTGTAGAGAACTCACCCTACTTCTGGTAGAAGCAGCAATATACAATATACCACAAACAATATAGGGGAGGTAAGGAGGCTTGTTCTCTCCCCTCTTTTTGCTCTTGTTGGTTTTGCTGTCTTCTGTCTCCTTGAAATGTTGCCCCTCTGCCATACCACACTGCCTTGGAGCCAGAACGGGCTGAACCTTTCACAAACTGTGAGCTAAATAAACCTTTCCTTCCTTAATTTTGAGTGTCAGGTATTTTGTCTCGACCACAAGACAAAAGTAATCCAATACAGTGTGCAAGTCTTTCCCATTCCCCTCTCACAGTCTCTGAGAGGTGCAGAATGGTGGGTGTCTGGGCACCCAGTGCACAAGGCTGTGATGATGAGCTTCGCCTGAGAACATGGAATTCCGAGTTCCTTCGCAGCTTTCCACAGCTCAGGACTGTTGGCATCTGTGAGACGCGAATTGTGGTTACTTGAGTTGAGCACAAGATAACAAGCAAAACATAACTTTCTGGAATGTCACCTTGCCGGGAATAGCCATTCACTCAAAACGAATGTTCCAGTTCTTAGTGATAACCAACATCAGAAGTTCCTGCTAGCGAACTGCAGAGGGGGAGTGTGGCGTGCTGGCTTTCAAGAGCTGATTGCTGTATTTTCGGGAATTGTACAGGCCTTGAAGCAAGGATGTGAGTAGTTCAGGGCACGCTGAACCCCACAGACCATAAATGTTGAGAACTGGTGAGTAAACACTTATCAGCACTTGCATGGCTGTTGTGCTCAAGAGACTTAGACTTCCAGTGGGGAAGTTTCTTAAAACAAGCAAGATGGGCACTAGGAATGGGGAAGTCCATGGTACCATAGGAAGGGAGACAAGGAATCCAGCTTAGTGCCAGGGTTGCCAGAAGTAAAAGTCAACTACATTCCTTAGAATGTTCTCAGCATTGATCTTTATCCCAATTTTGAGCTCCATTTTTCTCTTATAAACATAGTAAACATTTAAATATCTCTTATAAATATAAAATCATTCTATAGCTGTAATATAAAAATAATATGATCTTATAATAATACAATGATATATAGACAAGGTGCAATGTGGAAAGACCTACATTCAGAGCACACCTAAGTAGGCTGTTTGGCTCTGGAGCTGTCATCTAACCTCTGTCATCTTTGTGTTTTTATCAATAAAATCAAAATATTAATGATACTTTGTAGCATTGTTTTGAATATTAGATATGTTAGATATATATCAAAGTGACTAAATTCAAATAAGTGCACAAGACATGGCAATTGGGATTATTATTTTATTCATGCATATATTTTTGTTCTGGTATTAGATATTAATAAATACTTTGAGGAAAAACAGCATATTTTATTTCCAGCTTATGCTAGGAGTTGACATCTGATAAAAGTGTGTTCAGTTAGCTCACTGTTAATTGAATTAAATTTCCACAGATGCCTACTTTTGAAGAAAAGTTAGTTCTTTTTTAATTCAAATGTAGCATATACAATGCTTTCCTGTGCCAGAGTCAAACTTGCATTGTTTAAAGCTAAAATGAAGCACAGTACTAATAAAAACTGTATTTAATATAACAAATTAGGTGGAGAATGATAGCCCAACTGCTACATCTGTGTTAGTTACGACCATTGCTGCCTCCTCACCGTGACCCTGGTGATCCGAACCTTTGTGGCTCCACTGGAGAAAGGTCCAGAGAAAGAGAAGAAGAGTTGTGTGGGCTGGCCACATGTAATGCTGTTAGGAATGCCTTTTCCCCACAGCTCTTATTTCCATTGCAAACATATTGTCTGCGTCATTTTAAAATACTGTAGGAAATTGATTTATAGAGGCACACAATTTTAGAGCTGCAAGAGGTCTGGGCATTCACACTTTATTTTTCAAGTAACTGATACTTCATAAACAACATACTGAGGAGTGATCTTTGTAAGAGCCAGAATTATTATTTTTCTAGTTAAAAAATATTTGAGGGAAAACAAAAATATGAATTAGAAAATCATTCCATGGAATATTTTGCTGAATTCATGCACCTACGATTTTTAAATGACAATGGAATACCCATCTCTGACAAAACTAGACAAAAAAGGAGATACAAATGAAGGACCATTCTGTATATGTATATTCAAAATAGGGTAGATATACAGCTACTTTTAATACAGTGACTAAAAAGATTTGTTCTAATAGTGCTTGTGGACAGGGTATCATGTTTGTGTCTTGTACTGTGAACAACCACTAAGAGAACAATATGCAATGTATCAATTATTGAAACTGTCCCAATAATCGGTTTTGAAACTGTCTCACTGCTATTTGTTTCTCAAGAAAATTACTTTTAAAAAAGAAAGAAAAGAGAACCACTCCATGAAACCACTATGAAGAACAAAATTTACAACACAGCGCTGGTACTGAAAAATATAGCAAACAAAATAGAAGGAGAATGAGTAAAACCAACCAACTATATGTGAAGTTACAGCAGAAGAGATTTTATTTCCACCTCTTCCCTTTCACACATATGAACTTCCCGGTGTGAAGCAATGGGCATTAAGCTCTTTTGCAAATTGCCTTCCACCCCCCAAACACTTTTAGCTCTAATCTTGCTGCTTTTCTTGTATTTGAAAACCAAATCAATCCCTGGATGAGTCACACGCTCAGATAAGCCCACGACTTGATAAGGTTCTCCAGCACAGCATGCCTTCCTCCTTCCCTTGTTTAACCTTCCCTTTCCTAATCCTTTCCGATCTGAGTCTGCTGATTTTATGTTTCTAAGCAATTAATTTTCTGGCTGTGCAGCGCTAGCCACAGGTGGGGTGATTGACAGCGCGCCGCTGCGCCCCATCTGCGGGCTGCTGATAGCGGCCTGGGGCTGCGTTCTGCGTCGCAAGGGAGGGGCGGCTGGCTGCAGTGCGAGCTCATTGTCATTCCCCGCAGAGTGGCACAGCTCCGAGGGGCGGGGCTCGCACTGTGAGTGACGTCTGCCTCTTCTAACGCCTAGGGCATTTTTCCCCTCTTGCAGGGTGGAGGGAAGGAAGGGATGGGCAGGGAAAGACAGCATTTTGTGCCAATGCAAGCAGGAAGGAGAACTTACCATTCCTGCCTGAACGGAGCTTGGCTTCATACTATCAAAGACCGGACCAGGAAGGGCATAACCCTAATGATTAAAATGTAGTTGTAATACAAACAGACACCGAACGCAGAAGCCATGAGGCTCACCTCCCCACCTCTGCAGAATGCCGGAGCCAGGGCATTTGAAGAGGAAAGTAAGGAAGGTGCTCTTTAGAGGCAGGAGGGAATAAAATTAGAATGGCTTTACGTGTAAAGAGGTATTCCACAGGGTCTACATGAGCAGAACAAAGGTATTCAAATCAGAAAGACTTTAAACATGACTTTAAATCGTAGCAAAGTGTTCAGATTTAGTAAATGGTTGAGATGGCAATATCTGGGAGAAATACCTGAAGCCTCTTTAAGAAAGAAGCCTGTCCCTTTCTTGTCTTGTTAGTAGATGTTCCTTTGGGAGCAACTTATTGTCATTGGAATGGACCTGCTAGGAAAAGCAGTGATACCGAAGGTCAGTTCTACTTTGATGAATCAAGGGGATTTTTGAAAAGCAATCTCCAGCGTATTAGTTGGATTTTCCCGTTTCTGCCCTCACCCTTTGTCTTTCAGAACTCAGCTCATGATGCCCCCTTCCACAAGGCAAGCAGTCAGGTTCTACTAAAACCAAGTCCACAGTAAACTGCAGACACCTTACCCCAAGCCCTGTCTCTCAGATCCACAGAGACCCATCCTGCATGGCTTGATGCTTTTTCTGTCTGCTTGGAAAGAAGATAATCTATATGGAGATTGGGGAATCCCTAATGGGTAAGGAATTTAAATGCATATTTGCTAATAATTATGTAAAATGACTTATCATCCCCTTGCAAAGCTGATGTTTGGATGGTGAGTATACTTCAACAAATATTTCATTTTTCCACATTTAGACTCAAGGTTCACATCATCTACTACAAAGAATCAGAGGTAATATAAACAATAAACAGTGTGAACACTAATGGTCATTAAGTGATTGAAAACAGATTCAGTATTCAGTGAGCCACATTCATACCAGGTGGTGGGATGGTGGGACAGGCATTTGTAGGAATATGGCATGAACAACTAAGTTTACTTTGGATTATATGTGTCATAGACACATTTTCAGGGTCCTGCTAACCAATAAGACTCAGATGTATGGAGATACTGCTTTATTTTCGTAACTCAATTAGATTTATTTTATTCTCAATGTTTCATTCCACACTTAGCAGAAAAATCTAATGTAATGATACATGAGATTTTCTTTTCCCTATCCAATTGGGCAACTTCTCTGTCAATATATCCATACATTTTATTTTGTTCTCATATGAACAATTTTTAAAAATCAAGACCCCAAAATTCAAAGACCTAATAAAAATGGGTATCTGAGATGAATATGCACTTCTCAAATGAAGAAATACAAATGGCAAATAAGTATATGAAAAAATATTCACCATCATTGTTCATTGGAGAAATGCAAACATTTTGTTCTCCATTATGCATTCCAATGCAAAGTCTAAGTCCACAGTTCTGAAATTTAGTCAGATGAAGGTTTTCTTTCCTTTCTCTACTGTTCCTTGAAGAAAGTCACCTTCTGTGCAGTAGTTTGTCTTATCAACCCTAGCTAAAACAATGGTTATCAATTGAGAATCTTCTTCCATGTTTCTATTTAAATTTTAAGAAGCAGAATCAAGTCATGAAAGGGGGAAAAAATGAAACTAAGGTTTTTGTTCTGTAGAAAAGTGAGTCAGGACTGTGGGCCTTTTCCCCACACTGAGTTCAGAATGCACTGATATGCTGCTACTTTGAAACTGCCTGTGGTGAAAGCATTGATTCCACAAAAACTGGCAAATGCTGCTTACCATGGTTTCCACTGTTTTCCTCTCTCTTAGGCTCCATTGTCAAATATTTAGCAGCATGATGCTGGATGCACAGAAGTACAAACTACCCTGAAACCTTCTTGTGAAATGCCCTGAAGCACAAACTTTCCAAAATACAGAGGAAAGTGGTGTTGGATGGTGTACGGAGTAGGAGGAAATGCACGGCCAAGTCAGACCTGCAATGCCCCGGTGCTCACCGGCCTGACCGAACAGCTTAAAAGTGAACTGGCTTAAGGAAGACACAAAAATTGTGAGATTTCTGTCTGGACAAATAACGGCACAGAAGACATTAAAGATTTTCACTGGGATGTTAAAACGCACAAGGAAATGTAAGAAAGAGCGTATGTCATTGCAGCTCTCTTGGATTCAAAAGTGATAACAAATATAAAAACGCAACAGCTAGTTATTTGGTGGCTTTGTATTACCTGGCCTTATGAGCCTGGCTACACATGAACCTCACTTTCTTTATTTGTAAAATAAGATTTCTGCTCTCTGCGATTACACTCAAAATTTAGTTTAATGATGCAAAATGATAGGTTCCAAATTTAAA
>PVKA01013212.1:10266-27989 GCA_004027165.1 Ctenomys sociabilis
ATTGAACCCAGGGCCTTGCATTTCCCAGGCAAGCACTTATTGTACTGAGCCATCCTCTCTGACCCTCCTAGATAAACTTCTTTCAAATACAAGTAGCATGCTTTTTGTCTTTATTTTCTCATTGCAATATACATATTGGATACAAAGTGATTATCTGTTGAATGAATATATTCAAAAATAAATACATTACAGTAAATTCAAAGGCAGAGAACAATATTGCAGATGGTGAGGAGCCAGAGAAGTAAAGAAGGAGAGTAGAGGAGCTGCTGGCTGAGAAAATGGCTGTTGATGGTGAATGTGGGGATACTGGAGCCTGGGAAGGTCACTCGAACCATATAAAGAAGTTCCTTGAGCGATCTGGACCCTTCACATACCCTGATTTTGAACCGAGCGCTGACTCTTTCCAGTTTTTGTTAGATACATGTAAAGTTCTCGTCACTGGAGCTGGTGTCTTAGGATGCGAACTCCTGAAAAACCTGGCCTTGTCCGGTTTTAGACAGATTCATGTCACAGACCTGGACACTATAGATATTTCCAATCTAAGTAGGCAGTTTTTATTTAGGCCTAAAGATGTTGGGAGACCTAAGGCTGAAGTTGCAGCAGAATTTCTAAACACAAAATTCCTAATTGTAACATAGTTTCACATTTCAACAAGATCCAAGATTTTAATGACACTTTCTACCAACAAGTTCACATTATTGTTTGTGGACTGGACTCTATCATAGCCAGAAGATGGATAAATGACATGCTGATATCTCTTCTAAATTATGAAGATGGTGTGTCAGATCCAAGCTCCATTGTCCCTACGATAGATGGAGGAACAGAAAGTTTTAAAGGAAATGCTCGGGTGATTCTCCCTGGAATGACTGCTTGCATTGAATGTATGCTGGAACTCTTCCCGCCACAGATTGATCTTCCAATGTGCAGCTTGCATCTGTGCCCAGACTACCAGAGCATTGTACTGAGGATGTGAGGATGCTGCGGTGGCCTGAAGAGCAACCTTTTGGAGAAGGTGTTCCATCGGATGGAGGTGAGCCTGAACACGTCCAGTGGATACTTCAAAGATCTCTAGAGAGAGCGCTGTCTACAGCCACACCACCCTGAATGCACCCGATCTCATCTAGAGAGAGCATCACAACATGACATTAGAGGTGTTCCATGTAGACACACCTGAGGGGAAGTAAAACGAGTCATTCCTGCAGTCACTTGCACAAACGCAGTCGTTATAGCTGTGCGTGCCACTGAAGTTTTTAAATTAGCCACAAGCACATATATTCCCCTTAATAATCACTTGGTATCCAGTGATGCAGATGGCCTGTGCACTTACACATTTGAAGCAGAGAGGAAGGAAAACTGCCCAGTTTATGGCCAACTTCCTCAAAGCATTCAGTGTTCTCCATCAACTGAACTGCAGGAGGTTTTGGACTATCTAAGCAACGAGCTTCTCCGCAAATGAAATCTCCTGCTCTCATAGCCACGTGAGAAGGGAAGAGTAGAACGCTTTACTTACAGTCGGTCACCTCTACTGAAGAATGAACAAGGCCGAACCTTTCCAAAACACTGAAAGACTTAGCACTTGTGGATGGACAAGACCTTTTGGTTCTGATGTCAGCACACCACAGACTGTACTAGTCAAACTTCATTTTACCTCTAAAGAAAATGAATTTGCACATAATAGACAACTTGTGGAAATGGTATACTTCATGGATGCTAAGAAACTGAATTTGTGTCATTTTTAGCTAATGTTGCTGAAATTTGACTTTTCTATAAAGAACTAGTCTTTTCTAACTTTGTAAGTTTCCCTTGAAGATAGAATTTTGGGGTTGGTGCTTATCAAAATGCCCATTAGTAAGTGATACAGGAAATGATGCCTGGAGAGGGATTCTGGGCGAATGTAAAACTTCTTTTAGATGAAGAAATACATTGTGTGTGAATTTTGATATTATGATCAAAATTGGTCCTCAGCTTTCATTGCGGTACAACATATACAAAAGATGTCCCTTTAAAGGAAATAAGGAATTAAGTTTCAAGTAAGTTTATATATTATAATCCGATGTCCAGAGTATAACAAACAAGGCTGTTACTTGATGTCATATTCATTTAATTGTACCAGTACAGATCAATATTGTTCTAGTCTATAATAATTTATAAGCAGTGTTATAGCTGAATACCTATGCATGGAAATAGGGAATATTTTCATGTGTGTATTTGCAATGCCATATAAGCCATTAGGCAAAAATTTAAGCCAACTTGGCTGTTGAAAAATTTTAATGTTTAAACAGTTATTGCTGCTGCTTTTACATTAATAAAGGCATACATTGTCTGATTTCAAAAAATAAAGTAAGTTAGAGAATAAATATATCAGAAATTATGTGTGGGCTTATGGAAAAACTGATGTATCTTATTGTGCTTTTCAATCTGATTTTCATAGAAACTTCATTGGCATGAAAATAGATGCTTGATTCTGGTGAAAGTTACAGACAAAGACAAGTTACTGCTAAAAGATGTTCGTTCATGAACTTTCTATGTACCATACAAAATTATTTTTGGAAGTGCCTGACTCCACTTTGCTTAATTAGATAATTACTACTCTAATTCTTTTTTTTAAATGCATTTAGAACAGTCTTCACTACCCAGCTTGGACTCACTGATCCTCCTGATTTCTGCCTCTCCTGTGTTGGGATTCCAGGCGCACACCACTATGCCCAGAACTAGTCCTTTTAGTTTAACTGCCAAGATCCTGCAGTCATCAGAGGCACAGGTTCTGTGTATCAGGACAGCAGCCATGCATGTGTGTGCACTCATTTCTCTATGCCTCTAACAGACTGCAGAATCGGCGCTGGGTAGAGGGTGTTTTAGGAACCAGCCCTGCTAAATACACTGCTAGCAAGTTGTTTTCTCTCTCCTCTTTAGTGTTTCTGGGCAGAGATCTAATGGAGTGTTTTCATTCAGTTTCATTGAACTGATTTAACTGATTCTAAGTATTTCATCACCAACACAGAAGAGATGCCTTTTTGCATTATAAACGTATGCTATATTTATTTTGCTTTATAATATGCATGTACATCTGCTCTATTTTGTTGTAAGAGTAAACAGATAAATGTATGACAGTGTATTTTTCCCACCCAAAATCAGGGAGAAAACCAGTGATTTATCCTCAAAAACTCCCATGAGGAATGTAGAGAGGTGTGTGTCCTTTAAACATATTTGAGTAGTAAAGCGCATAGTCATTTTAAAGCGAGTGACGTATGTGGAGAATTAATCACTTCCTGTCTGTGGACCCCTACCTCTGGATTTCGGATTTGTTTTTAGTTCACAACAGTCATGTGCAGGCTGACTCAATGCTGCCCTCAAGTGCTGCCTCAAAATACGACCTCTGGAGAAAAACAGCCAAGACAAAAGAGCCACCGAGCATCAGGATGAAAGCGTACGACCAAAATCCACTGTTCATTTTGGATTGTTCTTTCTGTTGTTATTTAAAAGAGAAAATATTATGAAATAAAATCAACTCAACAGATGTTGTTGGAGAATCTGTGTCTTATGCAGAGGATACAAAGAAGACTCTTCTAGCTTTGAAGGCTCTTAAATTAGACAAGAACAGATTACAGGTAAAATAAAAGACAATTAATAAATATCACCAGAAGCTAGTAGATGAACTATTCAAAGAAAGATAATGTAATCTGAATAACTGACATTGAAAAAAACCACAGTATGGGACACCATTTACCAGGCATTGTGCTAAATCCTTTAGATTGACTGCTGAATTCAACATTGCACTGTAACCCTGTGAAGTAGGGAACAGTGTTTTATTTTTTTTTTCTCACCTGAATGAAACTGAGACTTTTATTTGAGATCAAGGTCATCCAGCTAGGGTGTGGCAGAGCTTGACCATCGTATGCATCCCTAGCCTAAAGATTTTGCTTTTATTTGAGACACTTTACAGCCACAAGATACTTACAGAAGGGAAAAGTCACTAGAGTAAAAGGGACCCCAGGAGTTTCCCAAGGATGTGGACTTGGTAGTCTTTTCTTTTTATATGGACTTAGGACATGGTGTACTGTGTTTTCACTACATAGATCACACTTGTAGTGATTCGCCTGTGTTCAGCCGCCCAAGTGCTGGGATGACAGGTGTGCGCCACCACGACCAGTTTCAATCGTTGTCCCAGTGTGCCCCAGGGACAGGACTGGCACTGCATGCTGCGAATCGAACCCCAGCCAGTGCAGTCTGCCAAAGCAGGCACATTAGTCCTCTGAGCTACCTGGCCAGCCCTATGGTCTTAAAGCTCACGTAACACTTGGAAATGACTGAAAACTACAAAGTCATGGAGGCAAGAACTTTCAAAGTGAAGCAAACTGCACTGTTTGGTCTGGTCAAAGGAGTAAGTTTGCTTTAATCCACCATATTTCTGAGCCTGGGTTTGAATCCCAGGTGTGCAATTTACTAAATACATCAGTTGGAAAAGGTCATAAGCCCAGATTACTCTTCTGTAAAATAAGGATATAAAATACTGCTGCTTGTGTATCAGATACCTATGTCTGGTCTATTGTGGGGGAACTAACATCTATTTCCTTATGGAAGACAAGAATATAAAGGTAAGGAGCTTGGGATCCAGAGGATCAAGGCCTTGAAAGTCAGACAGAGGCTTGATTGCAGAACGTGAATCTGAGAGATTTTTCTAACCTATACAGGCTACCTGAGATGTCCCAGTTATATAGACTATGCAAATTATATTTCCAAGTATACAGAATATATCAGTTTCCTTCTATAAATGTCTCCTATCTATTTGCTCCAACCATGGGATGTAGCTATGAAAAACATAGATGAGTACAAGATATAAAAAGAAAGATTACCAAGCCCTGTTTGATCACATTCATAGCTCATTTTTAACTTTTTTTTTTTTTTTTCGGAACTGGGGATTAAACTCAGGTCCTTGCGCTTGCCAGGGAAGCACTTATTCTACTGAGCCATCTTCCCGGCCCTCATAGCTCATTTTTATGAGCTGTTCCTTGCCATGTATAAAATTAGGCCATATCTGGGAAAACTCAGATGTTCTGCTCCCCAATTTCATAAGCTGCTGTTGATTTACCAGGATGCTGTAGGCCATCAGGCCTTACTCCATGCCATGGCAAGTTTCTTTTGGCTTAGCAAGCCAAAAGTCAGTGCTACACAATTTCAGCACGTTTAGAATTACTGTGGCTATGTGTGCAGTGGTACCCTGCTGACCTTAAATAGTTACTTTGCCTTTGCAAGTCCCCAACTTAAGACTTAGATATGACTCAGGCTATGCCTGCATGGGGCGATGGAAACAAACCTGAGCAATCTGGTCATCTGCTCTTGATTTTAAGAAGCTCTTTCTGCCCCAGTAAAGCTTCCGTTTAGCTGGAAATCACAGCAACCAATGGATCCAGCATCACTCCTGTGCAATGTGCTTAAATTTGTAATAGCTGCCTCTGTTAAAATAAGTTTTCACTTTGAAATATAATCCAATTAACCTTTATGTACACTCTAGCTAAAATAGTAGCCATTTAGATCTTTTCACCATAAGCAATTTATAGGATTCCTTCTTTTTCATCAATGAGTGATCCATTCACAGATTGCTTTCTCCATGTGTGAAATTTTTAAAAGAAAAGGAAAGGGTGGGGAAAAGGAGGATGTGGAGGTTGAGGGAACACTTATGTTTTCTTGTTATACTCTCATCCTGAAGGAAGATGCAGTTTTGGTATTTCCTAGTGTATTTAGAATTCCCTGGGAACTGGTGAAATTTGGTAGAAGATTTCCAATCTGTCCACCTTACTCTCTTCCATGGCTTTTACCTCCTTTGAGTGCTCATTTCTCTTCTTACTTAGAGTATATTCCATGGCCCAGCTTTGTAATTCCTTGTCTCTATCATATCACAAAATCTCTTCCTTCTCTTCCCTGTCACCAGACACTTGGAAAAACAGAGAAGCCATATGGCAAGGCAGCCTCAGCCTCCCTGCCTAGTTTAGTGTTACATCCACGTAGCTGAAAATGGTCCAAAAGAAGTATAGTTTCCCAGCTATATGCTTGTGAGTTTGCAAACCCAAACTCCAAGCAGTCTAGGAATTGTCCCCTAATGCTGGTCATGCTCAGAGGCCTCTTCCCTCTTCCCAGTCTTCACCCCTTCTCCACTCTCAGCTGCATCTATTTATTTTCCTGAGAGGATGGAAGTGATCAGAACTTCCTCTTCTGCCTGCCTTTCAGCACACCAATCTGTTGCACCTCTGCCCATAGCTCTCCCTTCCCTCCTGTGACAGGGGATAGGCTAACAATGTTCTCTAAGGACAATTCTTTCTACTCTGAATCTTCTCTGTCACCTTCTCAGTGATAATGCTCCTACTAAGAAATCAAACATAAGCTTCTGTTGTCTCACTTCCTGTTCAAAGTCATGTACCAACTCTTTGTATTATTTCATAGCAAAATTTTCTAGAAGATTTATTTCTGTTAGCTCTTAACACTTCCTCACTGCTGCGCTTTGAATATTGAGTTGGATTCGTGATTGAAGGCTGGGTCCACAGAGTGGTACTGTTGGAAGGTGGAGGGACCTCTGAATGGGAGAGCCCAAAAGAATGTCCTCAGGTCCTAGGGAATAGATCCCAAGCTGGAGCATGCGAGCCCGGCAGTGCTTTTGCCTTCTCACTTGGCCTCCTGCCTTGAGATGAATTTGTTCCTACATATGTACTGGCCGTGACGCACCAGCGTCTGCTGCTCCAGCACTGAGTCAGAATAAGCAGTGCTCATGCAGACTTTCTAAATTGTAAGCTAAATAGATCTGTTCTCTATGTGGCTTAGTCATCTCAGTTATTTCAGCTGAGCAATGCAGAGCTGACTAATGCACTTATTCCCATACTCTCTCCAGCCCATGCCAATTATCTTCGCTTGATCTTGCCTGAAGTTCAGTCCTATTCAGGCCACAGGGACCTCTACAGAATAAAGCCAATTCTTAATTTCCTGTGCTCTGTCTCAGGATCATGTGGCACAATGATCCTCTTCTTTGATCACCTCCTTCACGGGCTTCTAAAGCTCAGCACTGTCTTATACATCTAGTACTTTAGGATCTTTTCTTCTCAGGCCTGTGGATTCAGAAGTATACCATCAGCTCTCGGGGATCAGATTTCTGACTGCATATCTGCGGACTTCTTAGTCTCTATAATTATGCGATCCAATTTCTAATCCCTTATTATACATAACATATACATTTATGTAATTTTATAGACATATTAATTCATTCTGATGGCTGCTAAGACCAGCATAATGCACAATCAGGAGGATCAACATACTCTCATTGGCAAACGAATTTGCAGCTGTCAGGGCTTTGTTCTTTCATGCTGTCAAATAAACTCTCTCGTTCAGTCACTCAAAAGGTAGTTTTCATCTGCTGATTTGTATTTATCTTCTTGTTTAGACACACTAAGTTCATCTTAAACTCCAGAGAAATTATGCTTATAAGTATTCTGGTTTAAAAAGTATGATCTACTAACAGAATGAGTAACCTTATATTCTGCATCTGTTCATCTTGTTTTAGGAGATTTTTCTGCTCATTCTAGAGAGCTTGACTGTATTTGGCAATTTTCTTCCCTTCCCTTCCCTTCCCTTCCCTTCCCTTCCCTTCCCTTCCCTTCCCTTCCCTTCCCTTCCTTTCCCTTTTCCTTCTTTTCTTTTCTTTCTTGCAGAAGGTATCAAAACCAAGGCCTCTCACATACTTGGAAAGCACCACCAAGCTACATCCCCAGGCTTTGTCTTTTTTCTCTCCTTCTTTTCTTTTGAAAAAGGTTTTTTATGTCAATCAAATTGGCCTCAAATCCGGAGCCCTCTTGCCTCAGCCTTCTGAGTAGCTGTGATTATACACACACACCACTATGCCTGGATCTCTTATTAAATTTAAGAACTTCCATTAACTGTTTTATAGATTATTTGTTTTACTGCCACTAACCTTGGTTTTATTTAATAAGAATGCTGCTCTTAAATAAAATTAAGAAGTCACAAAAAAGATGTCACAACCGAGAAAAGAATCAAATATCAAGAGTAATAATGTTTTTCCTGTATTGACAATTTAAATGACAAATAGGTAGGATTAGACCATTTGTGAACTGCTCATTTACAAAAAGTCAATTGCAGGCTTGAGAAAGAAGCTGCCTCCTTAGTTTGTGTGCATTACCCTGGTATTTGCCTGTAAAACTTACAAAGTCAGGTTGCAAACTTCCCAACATCATCTTTCTCCTTCCTCAGACACAGGGCCAACACCTACAGAGGTGACTCCTCACTCCCTTGGTTTACATCTAACCACAAAAGGCCAGGTCTGAAAGCAGTAACATTGTGGAACAGCTCCCTGGCTTTGGCCCATTAGTCACTGGGAGGAAAATAACTACAACAGCATGAGAAGCAATGATTTGCAAAGGAGGTTCTTGCAGGAAAAAAGTGCTGGCCATCCCACCAGGCCCCAGTTTACTCACAAAATGTGAGTAAACACATTTTTCCACTAAAGTTTTAGTCATAGTTTCACATAAGTTTTGGTTGAACTGATATAAAAGAACAAATGCCAAAGCAAAAACAGAGAATGAGAGAAAGAAACAGGAGGGAAGGAAAGAGGGAGGAAGGAGAGATTTTTATCATTATTTCTTGAGTATAGCATAAACTTAAATTAAAATATTTGGTGTTTTGGCACTGGTTCTTCCTGTACACCTTTTGGAACCCTTCTCCACATTGCCTTGAGCTGTCATTCCTGAGCAGGTCCTTTCTTTCACAGATACCTGATAGGTTACGGACCTAGTATGAATTGCTGAATTATTACAGTGGTCATCCAATATGTCGTTAAAACAACAGCTTATCTTCCCAGAGACCACCTCTCCGCTTCTTCTCCGACTCAGCGCAGGGTGCAGTTTCCTTTCAGCTTTCCCGCCACCTCAGGGAAGGCCCCAGTCAGCTCCTCAGGTGTATCTAAACACCCCCCTCAAACCCCACCCTTGGCAAAAGGCCGTAAAAGCCTCAGCCTCCCTTTGTTCCAATCCAGAGAATTCCTTATCTTCCCAAATTCCCTCTGTGTCCTCCAAGATAATGAAGCCCCCTTCCCTTTATAATAAAGCCCCTCTCCCTTTTTCCTTCTGCCTGTTTCTCTGCTGTGACACCGTCAAACCTATCAGTACCCAAAAGTTAAGACACGTGTCCCACTTTCCTTCTTATCAAACTGTTCACTCCCTTGTCATATCTTGGTTTCCTTCAGGCACCAGAAGCCATGCAAATTGATTAAACTAATTACCTTCACAATAATAGCCCTTCCCAACATCCCAGAAATAGTTTCTTTATTTTAAAAAAAGAGAAAGCAGATTTTTTCCTCAGTGCTGTTTTGAATCAGTGGAATCTGTTTCTCAACACAGAGAGGTTTTTGAGATTTATCTTGCTCAAGCTATTTCTGCCTATTTTACTTTCATTCTTTCCTTCTGAAGTCTATGAAGTTTTCAAAGGCCTTCAGAATTTGGCAACACCAAGTGGAGGCAGGACCGGAAGTGAGGGCCGCATTAACACCTGCTCTTTGGGTTTTTGGGTTGTTTCTGGGTTAACAGTGCCTATACATGTTGGATGTGTCCCCTAAATTCAATATGTTTGAAACTCAATACCCATATGTTAATAGTATCTTGAGGTGGAGCCTTTGGGAGATAATTAGAACAGAAGGGCTCCATCTTTAGGAGTGGATGAACCCATTCATAAATCAATGGATTGAAGGAGCTGCAGGCAGATTAGTTACACAAACATATTGTGCCACCATATGTTTAAGAAGCAAGAAGGCTGGCATCAAATGAGTAGAGGCTGGCATCATGCTCCTGGATACCCAACCTTCCAGAAGCATGTGCTACATAAACACACTCTTCATAAAATTATCTAGACCACAGAGTTCAATTATAGCAATGGAAATAGGACTACGACATTGGCCAAAATTCCTTCAGCTTTGATGGTGTCCACATACAATTTAACATCCTGGAGCACCAAGTGTTTAGGGTTCCTTGCAAATTCTTTCTACAGCTTCGTTAAATAACTACTGCCTGGAAAAGGGAAGGAAGTTCCAGGGGAAATTGAGCTTACGTAGTGATTAATTGAGATGGGTCCATATTTAATCATACCTCTTAATGCAGACTTTGTAATTTAAACTTCCCTAATAGCCTTGTTGATCTGTCAGCCACTTCTTCAGTCTATCTTTGAACCAAGAGACTAGCTTATCTTTGGAATTAAGCATGAAGCTCTACCCTCAGGTCTTCAATTTGGTGTGAATCATGCAGTCCCTAAATCAAACAATGTGTCAGGAAGCAAATTGGTTTCCTTGGACTTCAATCTCAGATAATAATGAACCAGAAAATTCCACTTTAACTTCTTCAGGATAATTCTTTAGTGCCCATGACAACCTAATTTCCATAAATATCTTTGGGGTCTAAAAGTACCTAAATCATTAAGGATTTTACTACAGAATGGTATGCTCGGCATTTAATATTCCTTTTGGAAATAAATACATAATGAAAAAGGCAGTAA
Organism: Ctenomys sociabilis; assembly: GCA_004027165.1. NCBI lineage: Eukaryota > Metazoa > Chordata > Mammalia > Rodentia > Ctenomyidae > Ctenomys > Ctenomys sociabilis. Next base: position 20,806 of record PVKA01013212.1, read on the forward strand.
TTCAACTATTCTGTCCCAAATCATATATCTTTGAAGTTTCTGCTACCAGCTATTCCTTAGAGGAACACATCCTATGTATCTGTGATCATCAACAGAGTTGGAATAGCAATTGGACATTAAAATTCAATTACATTTACTTCAACTGCAATTTAAGTTTGAAGATCTCCCTTGAATTCTGAGGCTGTGAGTAAGGCCCCCCAGTTAATAGACCTTGGATTCGCTAATTTAATATTGTGTACATCCATAAAATGAAAAACATTTGAACATTTAAAATATTAATAGCAAAGCAAGTCAACAAATTTCTGATATTGACAGATTTCTTACAGAAGCATAAGAAACATTTGTGTATTTAGGCAGTTGAAAAGCAAATTTAAGTGGGAAGAATGGACTTAAATTCTCAAATAAGGTTATAGTACCACAATATCTTTCTTAAAAATTCTAATTTAATGTATGTGAAACATAAAGCCAGTGAGAGCTGAAAGAGAAGGAAATAGTTGAAATTGAATCATTTTTTATAATTATTGTGTGCATCCATAAAATAAAAAATGTTTGAACTATCATTACTTCTTCGTCAATCTGGCATTAACATTGTTGCCTTAATTTTTTTACTGTATATATTTAATGTTACCTTTACCCATAAATGTCTTTGGGGCCATTTGTGATGGTATATAGTCCATCACAAATTGTCCAAGAGAGCTACATTAAGGACTTAGTAGAAATTACATAGATATAAATATGTTACTTTAAGTATTATTTTTAACATCTGTCAGCAGCAGTATTATTGATTCTTTAAGTTTAAAACCCACAACTATTAACATAATGTTAACAATCCTGAAACAGGACAGAAGATGTGAGGATGGCCCAAGTGTCTGAGCCATAGCCAAATTAAAACCTCACAAACAGGCAACTCAGAATTCACAGTACTCTCTGGGAGTTCTTTATAAAAAAATAGTAAACAATCTTTAAAGAATAGAAATAAAGATATCATAAAATAGATGCCAATAAGTTTAGAGAGTAGAAAACCAAGCTATTAAGTTAAAAATTTTAATAAAAAAATCTAAGAATTGTTATTATCTATAGCTGCAAAAGCTATAGATATTACCTTAAATTTGAATTTCTGTTACTGAAAACCCAGAAAAACTATGCTGAATGCTATTCTATGAGACAACATTCACTTACCACAGATACACGAGGACAGAAGGGAAGAAATGAGACATACCAAAAATGGGGCCTTCAGTAATGGACAAACTTTAAAGAGTCATTTAGCATGGCAACGAAAAGTAATTAAGTTATTTATCACACCATTTTTAGCAGTGCCAAATTATTAGCCTTTAAGTAGCGGGAGAAAAAGGTGTAAGTTGTTCCTGAAGATAAATGGACAGGAAAAAAAGTAGTGTCTAAATTTAGCTTAAAAATTATACAGCATTAAATTGCCTGTGAAATTAATGAGATAAACACACAAACTAAACAAACCAGTAGCTGGTGTATACATATGTCTTCAAAATTTCTCGTACTAACCTGTTTTGAAATTGTCTCATTGCTATTTCTTTCTCAATAAAATTGAAAAAAAAAATTCTTATAATAGAAGAATTTCTCCTACCTTTGGTCTGGCAAAGCAGTTACATTTCTACCACATGTACCTAAAAACTATATGAATTAACAAAATTTCGACTATATTAATGGATGGAAATCACTGTTCAGGAGGGTAAAAAGATGGCTTCCCATGTGCTCTCAATTTTACCAATTTACCAATTTCCAAATGAGGTGTTCAGCCCATCACAAATTGTCCAAGTATATTTTTAGAGTGACGTTTTTGAGATGGCATAGTCTTATAACTATCCAAATTGCCATTTCCACATATGATTTGTTTTCGCCTTTTGATAAAAACTGTGAAGAAATAGCTTCAAAATAAAATTAAATTTTAAGAAAGAACAGTTTCATATTACAAACTTATCTTATATAAACTCCAAGAAAGCTATGAAAGCTATAGTGGAGTTTCCTTACCATTTCACATTTCAATGAAATCAGTTGTGTGGAAAATCAGCCCATCTGTCAATATTGCTAAAGGGTATCATGTAAGTAACATATTTTTTTTTAATAAACTAGTTTTAGACATGTTTTGGATTTATGGAAAAAATTATGAAAGTAATAAACAGTTCTCATGTCCTCCACACATAGTTCCCCCTATTATTAACATGGCATATTACTATAGTGCATTTTGTCAGTCATAATTAATGAATTAATATTGGCACATCATTTTTATCTGAAATCTATTGTGAACTCAGATTCTATGGCTTTTATTGTATGTCTTCATATTTGGTCTAAGATCATGCCCAGCATCTGACATCACATTTAATTATCAGGTTTCTGTTTATATTATGATAGCTTTTCCACTTTCCTTGTTTTTTTCTTTCTTTGGTGTAACCAGAGTTGAACTCAGGCGTTTGTGCCTGCCAGGGAAGTGTTTATTCTACTGAGCCATCTCCCTGGCCCCAACTTTCCTTGTTTTTGATTACCTTGGTGGTTTGGAGGAATATTTAATGGCTAAATATTTTGCACACTGTTCTATGTGAATCTGTTTGGTATGATTCTTATTATTAAATAGGTTGTTAGTTTGAGAAAGGTTATGGAAGCAAAGTGTCATTCTATCCACATGGTTATGTTAATCTTTACCACTTGCATAAAGCACGATTTGCCAACACTTTCCATTGTAAAGGTGTTCTACCTTCCTCCTTAACCCACTGAGGAGAAGTTTGCTATGTTACAGCTCACACAAAAAGAAGAAGAAATTACCCTCTATATTCTTGAGAGTGAAAATCCACATAAAATACTTGGAATCTTCTTCATGAGAAAATCTGTCTATTTCCTGTGATTTATATATTCATGCAACTATTTCTTTATATTAACATGGACTTCTGCATATTTGTTTTCTATTTGGAATTATAACGCAATAGGGCATTACATATTTTGTTCAAACTGTTCAAGTTTTGTTCATTGAGGACTCTTGTAGTTGGCTCCTGTTATCCTTCAGACTTTCTCATCATGGCTGTTCTGTCAGGGGAAACATTCCTACACGTCGCTCCATGTTTTTTTCTACCTATTATAGAATAAACAGCTCTTGTAATTCTGTTGGAGAATGGTACTAGAAGCCAAAATTTGGCTGTGTGGTGCATCCATCATACTGGCTATGGTGAGCATTTCTGCTGACTCAAAGAATTTCATATGCACAAACTGTCCCATTATATACTTGTTTTAGCAACATTTCTATATGTAACCATTTATAACAATATTAAAGTAAGATCAATGTACTATTTATTTATTTATTTATTACAGGGCCTCACTGTACAGCTCAGACCCATAGTGATCCTCCTGTCTCAGCCTCCCCAATATTGGGATCACAGGTGTGCACTACCACACCTGGTTTTTGGGCCATCATTTGATACCAGGGATCAGACTCAGGTTCTTGCACTTGCCAAGCAGGTGCTTAGACTGCTGAGCCAAATCCCCAGCCTGTCTATTATTCTTTATTTCTAAGAATAATATGTGACATCTTCATAATACACAATGTTTATGTAATATTTCTTGATTGGATTAAGAGATTCTTGGAAAGGTGAGGGTGCTAACCTTATCAGTAGTTGAACCTGGGAAATCATATCCAGTCCCTGGCCCCTTTCTCTTGGAGTCTTCTCCTCCTCTTTCCTTCCTGGATGCCATGGCTGAGCAGCTTTCCTCAAACACGTTCTTCTAGCATGATTTTCTGACTTGGAGGCAGGCAGCCATGAACTGAACTCTCTGAAACTGTGAGCTAAACTAAACTTGTAGAATGATAAACTTGAAACATTTATATTGAAGTGGATGCCACTTGAACATATACTCATAAGTGAAAAAAACAGACACACATGTGCAAATATTGTATAGTCTCCCTAGTATAAGAAGTCAAAAGAAATAAAAATATAAATGTATAACAACAGCTAAAAAGAATTTAGTCAGATAGTTAGGGCAAACTGAACTGCATATGTTGCAGGGTAATATAAGCTTCTCTTCTGGAGAGTTAACAACCTAAGTTCACAGATTAAAAATTAGAGAAATAGAAGGAATTCAAGATCATCCAACATTCTGCCCATAGCCTTTCAAGGTCAGTGAAGACTCAGGACACAGGAGAACCTGTACTGTGACATCACTGAACTCAGTTGTGCCCCAACTTTTCCGATCAAGGAGATTATGAAGCCACAGAGGAATGCTATAGGTGATCTATAATGTGCCTGGGGAGAGTCACATGGAGAGGAAACTTTCTCTCTGGCTCTCACAGAGAGAAAACTGGTCAAGCAATAGCTGTGACTCATCACATGGCTGACACTGGCAAGGGATCTACAGAGTGAGGTACGGGGTTACAGGATAAGCCCTGAGGGGACTTGACTTGACTGACCTCATCAGATAGAAAAGCTACATTTCTTGTTATATTGGTCTTGCTTTATCTTGGTCTTAGCCATCCAGCAGAAAAGTATAAAATGAAGTATATAAAATAAGGCCATAATAATAAGCAGAGCTGTAAACGGCTCTAGTCAACTTCTTTGGATAACCCACTAATATTGTAGACTGCTGGACTGTGTTTGATTGTTTCATTGAATTCAGGCACCTATAATAATTGAATGACAATAGAATGTCCATCTTTGACAGGACTAAACAAAAAAAGGGGATACAAAAGAAGAACCATTCTGTGTTTGTATAAACAGTACAGTTAGGATAAATATGCAGTACTTCTGCATAATTCTATGAGAAGTAAGATTTGCACTAATAGTTTTTGGAGAGGATATTCTGTCAGCTTCTTGTACTATGGATAACCACTAGGAAGATAACAAGGCAGAAAGTATTAATTATTGAAACTGTATTCAGCTTTAAAAATTAAGATAAGAACATTGCCACATTCTCTTAATTCATTGATTAGAGACATCTGCTCTAATGGTGTTTGTAAGTAGAATATCAAGAACGTGCCTTGTATGACAAAAAACACTACAAAAACAATATGCAATGTATTAATTATTGGATCTGTCCTGCTAGTTTGATTTTAAACTGTCTCGTTGCTATTTGTTCTTCAATAAAATAAAAAATAAAATTAAAAAAGATAAAATAAACTTGTTTTCTTCTTTTAATTTCTATTAGGTATTTTATATCTGCAAGAGGAAAACTGACCAATATCATGAATTTTTATAGATCTCTCCAAAATGAAGTCACTGTAGATTTCACCTCTTGCTTACTTATAAATTGTGTACCAGTGAGCAGCCTATTTTCCACTATAATCCATCTCCTTAATTTCTCAATTCCTATGCATGCATGGTAGTATTTGATTTATTAATGCCTGTGCTTATCTAAAGCCACTTCATCAATGAGAGCACATTGCATACATACCACTTTCTGTATATATTGTTGCCTTTAGGATAAAAAATTCCACTTATTTTCAAAGTTAATCATACCACTTTCTTTTCCCCAGCTATTACATGTCTATAAAAGATTTAGATTATTTTACTATATTCTACATTTTGCATTCTGTCCTAGGATCCTGGAACTCTTAAGTAGTTTTTATTTTGATTCATAAAAATTAAGACTTTTGTAACACAAAGTTGTATAGGTTTTGACAAATGCATTTCATGCATATACCATAAAAATATCATGGATAACAAGTTCACCACTTTAAAATTATCTGCTTTAATTACTCAAGCCTTCTATTGTCCCCTGACAACCTGATGACCCCTAATATTTTTAATGATTTCTTTAGTTTCTTGACTGTTTCATAATGTCATAAAAGTAACAAATTGCGTTGCAAACCAAAAAGTGCATTTAAGACTCTTCCATGTCTTTACTAAGCCTCGTTAAGCTCATTTGATTTTATTGCTAAATAATATTCCAGTGAGTGAGACCACCTGGGGCTGCCAGATCCTGAAGCAACACAGAGCACAGGCCCCGCATGTGAGACCACCCAGCATGTGAGTGAGACTGCCTGAGGCCAATGGATCCTGAAGGGACTCAGAGCACAGGCCCAGCATGGAACCCTTCAGCAGAACTCCCTGCAAAGAGGCTACAGGCAAGACCAATCCAGCTGACTCAGGAGCAGAACATCTTGCCACAGTGACACAAAGCATTCACCTCCAAGGCTGCAGCAGAAAGAAGTGGAGCACAGCAACCAAACTCAAGCCACACCCACCTGGAGGAGTCTGAACTTCATAGATATGGACCTGGTGATAAGGTAATAACTCTATCTAAGCTTTACACCAAAGGTCAAAAGTCAGTGGTATATAAAATGACAAAGAGAAGGAACAAAAAGCAGGCCCCAAGTCCACCCAGTACAAAGACAGAAGACACTAACACAGAGGAAAATGGAAATCACACACCTGAAATCTCTGAAATAATAGCATTGGAAGTAAAGAAACAACTGCAGAAAGCTATAGAAGAGATTAGATAAGAAATAATTTCTGAAGTAAAAAAGTAGTGATAATTATAATCAAAGAAGTACTAAGTGCTTCTAAAGAATACACTGATAAAAAATAGAGCAGAATATAGAAGTGATGGATCCCCTGAATAAGCAACATGGGGAAGAAATAGAATATATGAAACAGTTTCAAAGTGATATACAAGAAATTAAAACCTCAATCACAAGCTGGCAAATCTGTTTGAGTGAAAGTGAAAATAGACTTTCTGACCTTAAAGACACCATTGCAGCTAGTGAAAAAGTAAGCAAAGATCTCTTAAAAACAGCTAGGATGCACGAAAAAAATAATTCAACACCTGCAAGATGATGCAAAAATGAACAATGTGAGACTAATAGGCATCAACAAGAAGGAAGCAGTCAGTACAAATGATATAAAAAGAGTATGGGCAGAAGTAATAGCAGAAAACTTCCCAAATATGGGGCAACAATCTGACATTCAGGGAATTGAAGCATATAGAACCCCAAATAATATCAACCCAATTAAAACTATTCCTATACATATAATAATCAAGATCCCAGAAATTCAGCACAGGAACAGTATACTAAAAGCCGTTAAAGAAAAGATGTCCGGCGCCGCTCCCGTCCCGCGGAAGAAGACACTCAGACACTCAGCAACGGGTTCAGCAAGCCTTTATCGAGTGGGATGCAAGCCTCTACATGCGTCCGCTACCCGAGGCTCCTATCATGCAAGCATCTATCG
>PVKA01013212.1:28089-55801 GCA_004027165.1 Ctenomys sociabilis
CCGCTACCCGCGGCTCCTATCGTGCAAGCATGGCGGATCTCGCGATACAGCAAGCTATATAGATTTCACAAACCAATCACAACAGGAGGGGCCCAGGCACAGCAACAAAAACCCGGAAGCCGGAGGTGGGCGCTATCTTAGCAGACACGATGGGCGGGGGAGCCAAAAGCGGCCGGCATCTCAGAGCGGCTCCCGACAAAAAGAAACATCACATTTAAAGGAAAATCTATTAGAATAATTGCAGATTTCTCTTCACAAACCATCAAGTCAAGAAGAGCGTAGAGCAAAGTACTTCAAATCTTGCAAGAAAACAAATTCCAACCAGACTGATATATCCTGAAAAACTTTCTTTCAAGCATATTGGAGAAGTAAAATATTTCCATGACAAAGAAGAACTAAAGAATTTTATGGTGACAAAGCCAAGCCTACACAGACTACTAAATAATGTTCTAGAGAGGGAGCAAAATGATCACAACCTCATGAATGAGAATGGAAAGAACCCACCAAATAGGACAATTAAACACAGGAGAATAAGAGTTATACAATAGTAGTCTTTCAGTTATTCTTTTGTGTACAGCAGCAAAATATTTCCAACAGCACACTCTACAAGTGGACTTCTCTTGCACCCTATGAGTCATGACTCCATATCGGTCTACAGGGTGGATTTGAAGGAAATAGCTTGTAGCTCAGTCCCACAAGTGACACCTGGCCACTAGTAAGTGTGATGGTCATTACCCATGTCTACAACATACTAGAACTTTGTGTGATATCCTATCCCCAAAGTGTCAGGAGTGATGGTCACTTATTTGTCATTCCACTATTTATCTTATGCTTTATTCTTAGTACTTCTTTACTATCATGAAAACTTTTTCTTAGTTCAACTGTTTTGAAACATTTAATTTTTAATTAATTAGCATTTAAATTTCTAAATATTGCTTAATTTTAATTTTAAGATTTGTACTATATCTTTGATTTACAATAAATCTAAAAGACATCATATGATATCTTCTATACTTTTTAAAGTTTCTAATACCAGGAGAAGATATCATATGATATACTTTAAAAAGCATATTTCCATTTTTCTGTTGACCGTATATTACTTCTTCCCTGTCTTTTATCCACACACATGTATATGAAAAAAATGCATGTATAACCCGACATAAGATTGGTATTATTTCATAGAAATCTTCAATGACCTTTTAAATAAAGGTTCATCTAATATATTTTATATAGTCCTGCATAACTATCACTTTGAGAGCTCTTTATTGTTCATCCAGGAGCATACTGCAGCTTCTCATGCCTTTGGAATTATGTCCTTTGTTATTTTCTGTATACTACATCTGGAGGTATTAAAATATTTCAAGTTTGTATAACTAGAAAATATTTACTTTTAGTTTTCAAAGGTATGTTTGCTAAGCATAAAATTCAAAGAGGATAGATCTTTTTTTCTTTCTTTCAGTCCTTTAATTAGTCTAGTGTCTTACACACTTCGTCCTTTTATTCCTTCTAATGTGGAATAAGATGCTATTTAATTTTGTTCTTCCACAGCTAATATTTTTTATGTATATTCTTTAATCATTTTTTCTTTATAATAAGTCTTGGACAATTTCATTTTTGTGTATCTTGGTATGATTTTATTTAAATTTCTTGTGCAAAAGGTCCATTCTTCTTGGAAATGTGGTATTATAAGTTGAACTAAATTCAGAAATTTTAAAGTTTTTCATATTTATTGCCTATTCCTTTCTACTTTGAGAATTCTAATTCAATGAATATATAAAAAAAGAAAGGAGCAGTTAATAATGCTTATAATGTTTGATTTTCCTCTAATAAAAAATTCTTCTCTTGAGTTTTTTACAACTTCTTAGTTATTTTTTTTTTTTAAACAAAACTTCTATGTTTATATTTGGTAATCTGAAAAACTAATTTTCACATAGCATCATGTGATACAGCAACCATTGTTGGATTCCTATTACTTTGTTTAGTGAAATCTTATATCATGTATCTCTTTCTTCTATCACTATTTTGTATTCTTTAAAAATAATAATAAAAAGTGCACACTTAAAAAATAATATTCCACTTAAGGATGTATTGTGGTTTGTTTATATACCCTTCTTGTGAAGATTGTTTTGTTACTTTCAGTTCTAGGAAAGTATCACTAGGACTGCTATAAACATTTATGTTCAAGTTTTGCAAGTTCATATTTTTTCTTACACCTAGGACTACAATAGGTAGGACTGTAATAGCTGGTCATATAGTAATATTATATTTAGCTGTGCAAGAAACTGCTGAATTGCCTTCCAAGGTAAGTCTATTGTTTTATATTTTTGGCCACAATAAATGAGAGTTCCTGTTACTTCCCATCCTCAGGTTTTTCAGTTATAGTCATTTTAATAGCTGTTTTGTTTTACTTTTATTACTGTTAATATGTACTTCCTTAGTGAAAATAATGACAAGCATTTTCACATGCTTATGTGCATATGTCTTCAGTGATGAAGTATTTAGTTATGTCTTTTAAACCCCATTTTTAAAAAATAAGAACTTTATTGAGATTTAATTCATATCTCATATAATTCACCTTTTAAAGCATATAACAACAGTTTTTTTGCTAGTATAATAAAAAATATAGCCATCACCACAATTGCTCTCTGGAAAAAAAGGCCTAAAAATAAAAAAGAAGGCATGTACTAAAATGTGCATGTAAGACTCTTCCATGTCTTCACTAAGCCTCATAGCTCATTTGTTTTCATTGCTAAATATATTATGGATGTACTATAGTTTGTTTATATGCCCTTCTTGTGACATATATATATATATTTTTTTTGGGGGGGTATAAAATCTCACTATGCAGCTTGAACTCACAGTGGTCATCTTGATTTCAGGGTCCAGACCTGGTCACTGGCTCGGCATGGCCTGGGATGGGGTTGGCAGGGATCCAACCCTGGTCCTTGGGCTTACCTAAACAGGTGCTTAGTCAGCTGAACTATCTCAAAGGCCCAACTAGAAATCTTATAAGTACTCAGACAGAGCTAGGCTCTGAGAAGGAGCCTGTATGAAAGATAAAAAAATCCTACTACTGTGAGAGAGATAGGCACTCCCACTGCAGGCCAGACTTTACGACAAAAGATTAAACAAATGCATACCTGTCCAAAGATAACAATCAGGAACTGATATTCTAAAAGGTCTCTATCAGTTTGATAAAGCCAATAAAAGTCACTAACCTATCCCCTACAGAAAAGCCTCTATTCTGGTTTTTTTTTTCCCCCCTTTGGAACCAGAGATTGAACTCAGGCCCTCGCGCTTGCCAGAGAAGCACTATTCCACTGAGCCATCTTCCCGGCCCCCTCTATTCTGTATTGATGCCTGCTTGCTACTTAACCTGCACTACTGACTCACTTCTCCGTTTGATCCCAATTCAATCAATTTTACCTGAGCAATTGTACTTGTAATCTTATTGGTGGGCCATAGTTTTGTCCCACTTCATGTTCACCTTGCAAGTTCCCATGTTTCCCACCTCACATTCAACTTATTGTAGTTTTGCTCTATAAAAATCCCCCAAAAAAAGTGGTTCCTGAAGACATCAGATGTCCTCTGTCCTTCTCACACAGAAGCCTTCTTTTCTTCAATAAATATGTTCTGATCTTATCCTTCATTGTTCCTACAATTCATTCTTCAGTTTCAGAGAACATAAACTTATCCGAAGTATCTTTGCACTTGGGAAATTCTTTCCCTTGTATCAGTATCAATATAGATGTCTGTTTTCAGTGTCTGTACGTTCTGTATATGTGCCTAGAGGAGAGATTGCTTAATCATATGATAACTTCATGTTTGTGTTTGTGGAAGGCTGCCAAACTATTCTGCACAATAGCAGCACCATTTTCTATTTCCAGCAGCACTATATGGAGGTTTCTGAGCTCTGCACATTCAGTTAACATTGACTATTTTAAAAGACCCCTTGTCTTTCTAACCCTCTCTTGTCCTCCTACATCTCAAACTTATCTCAAAATTTGGCCCTCAACACTGTCCCAGGAGCTTTGCTGAGCTGCAAAGCTCACACAGAAATCAGGCTGAGCTATGGGGACCAGTTTTGCCCTGCTTCCCCTGCAATCACAGAGGCCACCCTGAACTCCAGACAGTGGGGACTTTGGTGATCCTGCCCTGCCTTAACACTGTTGTGGGAGCCTTGCTGACCTACACCATAGTCCCCTATCACTGATGCTGAGCCAGGGTGAGCAGAAGGAGGTTCAGAAATGCCAAAAAGAAAAAGGGGGCAAAAGGCAACTGGAGGCATCCAGCCCACACAGAACAAGTCAATGAGAAAAGGACATGGAAGAACTTGGAAATCACATACCTGAAGTTTCTGAAAAGATAGCAAATGAAGTAAAGAAACAACTCCAAGGCTGGGGAGATGGCTCAGTGGAATAAGTGCTTCCCTGGCAAGCGCAAGGGCCTCAGTTCAATTCCCGGTTCCGCAAAAAAAAAAAAAAAAAAAAGAAACAACTCCAACAGGCTATAGAAGAAATTAAAACACAAATAATCTCTCAGGTAAAAAAAGAATTGACCATGAAAAAATTGCTCAGCTCATCTGAAGAAAGCATAGATTAAAAAAAAATAAATAAAGGAGAATAGAAAACTGATAGAAACAATAAATGAACAATACAGGAAAGAACTGGAATGCATGAAACAGATTCAAACAGATATTCAGGAAATGAATAATTCCATTGAAACTTGGCAAAAACCAATAGAATGAAGCTGAAGATAGACTTTCAGACCTTGAACACAGCATTGTAGCTATGACTGATGAAAGGAAAAATCTCTTAAAAATAACAAGGAACCAGCCGGGCGTGGTGGCGCAGGCCTGTAATCCCAGCACTCGGGAGGCTGAGGCAGGAGGATTGTTGTGAGTTCGAGACCAGCCTGAGCTACAAAGTGAGCTTAAGGCCAGCCTGAACCGCATAATGAGACCCTGTCTCAAAAAAGACAAAAAAAAAAAAAAAATAAAAATAACAAGGAACCAAGAAATAACAATTCAACAGCTGTAAGATGATGCAAAAAAGTGTTATAAGACTAATAGATGTCAACAAAACAGCAGGAGTCAACACAAATGACATAAAAAGACTATTTGCAGAATTAGTAGCAGAAAATTTCCCAAGCAATGGGAAAAGACTCTGATGTGCAGTGAGTCATATAGAACGCTAGCCATAATCAAAATAATTCTACCCTCAGACACATAATAATGAAGATCCAAGACATTCAGCAAAAGAGCAGAATATTAAAAGCCATTACAGAAAAGAAGCAGGTCACCTATAAAGGAAAGCCCATCAGAATCATGAAGGATTTCTCAATACAAACCATCAAGTAAAGAAGAACTCAGATGAAGTGTTTAAGATCTTGAAAGAAAACAACTTCCAGCCCAGATTGCTGTACTCTGAAAAACTATCTATCAAATTTAAGGAGAGATGAAACACTTCCATGGCAAAGAAAAACTGAAAAAATTAATGACCACAAAATCAACCATACATCTGTCAGTATGCTAGAAAGCGACAGTAATGACCACAACTTCAAGAACAATAACAGAAAGGAATGACCAAACAGAGCAAACAATTAAACAGAGGGCAAAAGTAGGGATACTACAGTAGGAAAATAACATGACAAAGATAAGTCTTTGCATATCAGTTATAACCATCAGTGTAAATGGCCTCAATTCACTAAGCAAAAGAAACAGTCTGGGAGGGTGGATCAAGAAACAAAATCCAACAGTATGTTGTATATAGCATACACATTTAACTCAAAAAGAAACTCATGGACTGAAAGTCACAGGATGGGAAATGCCTCATATGACAGGCACCCCCCAGAAATGCAGGGGTAGCTATTTCTGGTGGCTGACAATATCAACTCAAAGCAAGAACGATGAAAAGAGATAGAGAAAGTTACTACATACTTATTAGAGGAAAACTGGAGGAGGAACAAATGACAATAATAAATATATATGCATGCAAGGTAGAAGCATCCAACTACATAAGACAAATTAAGACACATGAAAAGTCAGTTGTTGGGAGACATTAACACCACATTGTCACAAAGACACAAATCAACTAGGTAAAAAATTAGCAAAAAAAATAACAAAACTAAACCAAATTTGTGAAGAAATGGACTTAGCTGAACTTTTCAGAGTGCTATACTGAATAACATCAGAATACACATTCTTCTCAGAAGCACATGGGATGTTCTGAAAACTAGACCATACACTAGCACATAGAGCATTGCTTAAATGAATGCAAAGGAATTAAAATTATCCCAGACATATTATCTGACCATAATGCAAGAAATTGATAATTATTGACAAAAGAAATTTCAAAAACTCCATAAACATATAAAAATTAAATGACAACATCCTGAACAAAGTATCACAGATGAAATTAAACAAGAAGTTAAGATGGGTGTTGTGGTATGTGCCTGTGATCCCAGTGCATGGAAACTGAAAACAGGAGGATCACTATGAGTCTGATCTGTGTAGTGAGACCCTGTACTAAATACATTATAAAAAAAAAAAGAAGTCAATATTTACAAGCTAATGAAAATGTACGTACACCTTACCAGAAACTGTGGGATGCAATGAAAGCTGTCTTATTTTTCTTAACTTTTTATTTTTATTTTTTATTTTATTGGCGGAACTGGGGATTGAACTCAGACTCTTGAACTTTCCAGGGAAGCACTTATTCTACTGAGCCATCTCCCTGGCATTTCTTAACTTTTTAAAAAATCATTTATTTATTTATTCATTCATTTATTTGGTACAGGGTCTTTCTACACAACTTAGACTCATAGTAATCCTCCTGTTTTAGCCTCGCCAGCACTAGGATTACTGCATTTGCCACACCACCTGTTTACGGTGGGAACATGGTGCACCCAGGTTCTGGGGCCAGCATGGCTTGTGGTACCAGGGAAAAACTCTGGGTCCTTGTGTTTGTCAGGCAGGCACTTAGACTGCTGGACTATCTTCCAGCCCCAAAAGATGTCTTAAGAGAGAAATTCTTAAGACAGGTAAATTCTAACTTCAGGAAATCAGAAGGAACCCAAATAAAGAATCTTAATCTGCACCTCAAATCCCTAGAAAAAGAAGAGCAAGTCAAGCCTAAAGCCTAAAGAAAGAAGGAACTTATAAAGATCAGATCAGAAAATAATACAATAGACACAAAGAAAACAATATAAAATATTAATGATTCAAGAATTATTTATCCCACTCTGGGAATCCCGGTTCGGTGAGTCTGGGACAGACTTTGGCTTCTTTCCCTGTCCGCCGGCCCTGCTCCCCAAACCCATCATCCTACTCTGGAAATCTTGGTTTTATGAGTCTGGGGCACAGTCTTTGGCTTGTCCCCTGCCCACAGGCCCCGCCCCTCCAAGGCCACTGACCCTTGTTGGACATCCCGGTTTGGTTATAGTTGCACCAAAGCTCTACACCAAAGGTCAGAGGTCAGTGCTATTCAAAATGACAAAGACAAGGAGAAGAATGCAATCTCAGACCTCGAGTACACCAATAAGTGCAGAGCTCAGCTAAAATGAATGAATTAACAGAGACAGAAGCAAAGGAACAACAGCAGAAAGGTAAAGAGGAACTCAGACCAGAATTAACGCCTGAAATGAAAAAAGAAATACTTCAATACATAGAATCTGAAATAAAGAATCAAATCCAGAAACATATGGGGGAAACCCAATGCTCACCCAAAACATTCTTTGAAATCATAGCATCTCAAATTCTGAAACAAGTCCAGAAATGTACAGAGCAAACCCAAAATGGAAGAAACTCTGCAGAAAAAGTATTAATAGCTACCTCCAAAGAAGACATGGATAAAAAAATAGAGGAGATCAGAAATATGACGGATTCCTTGAATGAGCAAAACAAAAAGGAAACAGAAAGCACGAAGCAGAGTCAAACAGAAGTAGAAGAACTAAAAGTATCAATCACGAGTCTACAAAACCATTTGAGTGAAAGCAAAGACAGAGTTTCAGATATTGAGGATGCTGGTACAGCTTGTGAAAAGGTGAGAAAGGATCTCTTAAAAACAATGAGAATGCAGGAAAATAATCCATCACTCACAAGATGGCACCAGGATGAACAATGTGAGATTAATTGGTACCAACGAGAATGAAGGAGTCAATACAACTGACATAAAAAGAATTTGGGGAGAAGTAATTGTAGAAAACTTCCCAACGATGAAGAAACAATCCAACATTCAGGTCACCAAAGCATATAGAACACCAAATAACTTCAACCCGAGTAAAAACACACTGAGACATATAATAGCCAAGATCCTAGAAACCCAACACAAAAATAATAAAGCTGAAAGCTGCAAGAGAGAAGAAGCAGATCACATTCAAAGGAAAACCCATCAGAATTACAGCCGACTTCTCTACACAAACAATGAAGGCAAGGAGAGCGTGGAGCAGAGTTCTTCAAGTCCTGTATGAAAACAAATTCCAGCCAAGACTATTGTACCCTGAAAAACTCTCTTCCAAGTTTGATGGAGAAGTGAAATACTTCCACAACAAAGAACAACTAAAGAATTTCATGATGACAAAGCCATCCCTACACAGGATACTGAAGGATGTTCTAGAGAGAGACCACAATGACCAGAACTCCACGAATGATAACAGAAGGAGTGCACTAAACAGGACAGATAATTAAACACAGGATAAAAAGAAGTAAATAGCAGCAGGTAAATATCAGGGAAATCATAAGTCAACACATTTCAATTATAACCATCAATGTAAATGGACTCAATTCACCAATTAAGAGAAATAGACTGGCACAGTGGATTAGGAAACAAAAGCCAACAATATGCTGCATACAAGAAACACACTTAACTCAAAAGGACATTCGTAGGCTCAGAGTCAAAGGATGGAACACAAGACTACATGCCGCAGCACCTCAGAAAAAAACAGGAGTAAAAATTCTGCTCTCAGACAATCTCAACTTCAAACCAGCAATAATCAAATGACACAAAGAAGGTCATTATATATTGGTTAGGGGAAAAATTCAAGAGTAAGAGATAATACTCATAAATATCTATGCACCAAACACAGGAGCACCCAATTATGTAAGATAGATCTTGATGGACATGAAAAACCTAATATCTAAGACCACAGTCTTAATAAGAGACCTTAATACCTCCTTATGTCCAAAAGATAGGTCAATCAGACAAAAAATTAGCAAGGAAGTACTAGAACTGAACCAGAGCTTGGATCAAATTGACCTAGTGGTCATATATGGTGTTCCACCCAACCACAGCTGAATATACATTTTTTTCAGCTGCACATGGGTCATTTTCCAAAATAGACCACATACTAGTCCAGAGGTCTTGCTTAAGTACATGCAAGAAAACAAAAATTATCCCTTGCATATTATCTAAGCACAGTGCAATGACACTGAAACTAAATGACAAAACCCCCCAGAAAAACCCACTAAATTCATGGAAATTAAACAACACCTTTTGAGCAAACAATGGGTCACAGAAGAAATTCAACAAGAAGTTCAACAATATCTATAATTCAATGAAAATTGAAGCACTACTTACCGGAATTTATGGGATGCGATGAAAGCAGTTCTTAGAGGGAAAATCATAGCTATGAACTCACACATTAGGAAAACAGAACAGGAACAAATAAACATCCTAATGTTGCACCTCCGACATCTAGACAAACAAGAGCAAACGAAATCCAGAGTGCAAAGACGGGAAGAAATCATAAAGATTAGAGCAGAAATTAACTCAATTGAGATGAAGAAAACAGTTCAAAGAATCCATAAATCAAAAAGCTGGTTCTTTGAAAGACTAACTAAAGTTGATAAGCCTCTAGCCAACCTCATCAAAAAGAGGAAAGAAAAAATTCAAGTACATGCAATAAGGAATGAAAAGGGTGAAATCACCACAGACCCAGTGGAAATTCAGAAGATTGTCAATACTTACTTTGAGAATCTTTATGCCCATAGAATAGAAGACACAAGATGAAATGGACAGATTCCTATAAAGGAACAAATTACCAAAACTGTTCCTACAAAGGAACAAATTACCAAAAGAAGATATAACAACTCTCAATAGGCAAATAACAGACAACAAAATAGGAAACGTAACAAAAAGCCTACCAACAAAGAAAAGCCCAGTTCCTGATGGATTCATAGCCGAATTCTACAAGAAATTTATAGAAGATATAATCCCTACACTCCTCAGACTCTTCAATGAAATTGAAAAGGAAGCAGTCCTCCTAAACTCATTTCTGGAGGCAAGTATTATACTGATTTCAAAACCAGTGAAAGACACAACTAAAAGAACTACAGGCCAATCTCCCTCATGAACATAGATGCAAAAATCCTCAATAAAATCCTAGCAAACAGAATACAGCAAATCATCAAGAAGATCATACACCATGACCAGGTAGGATTTGTCCCAGGGATGCAAGGATGGTTCAATATTCGAAAATCTATAAATGTAATACACTATATTAATAGACTGAAATCTAAAAAGCACATGATCATCTCAATTGATGCAGAGAAAGCTTTTGACAAAGTCCAACACTCATTCATGTTCAAAGTCCTACAGAAAATTGAAATATATAGACTCTACCTTAACTTGATAAAAGCCATCTAAGACAACCCAAAAGCTCATATAATCCTAAATGGGGAAAAACTGAAATCATTTACTCTTAGATAAGATACAATACAAGGACGTCCTTTATCACCCTTCCTATTCAATATAATTTTGGAATCACTAGCAACAGTCATTAGAAAAGAGGGAGAAATAAAAGGAATAAGAATAGGTAAAGAAGAAGTAAAATTATCACTATTTGCAGATGACATGATACTTTACTTGGAAGACCCAAAAAATTCTAGCAAGAAACTACTAGAATTGATAAGGAAATTCAGTAGCATAGCAGGATAGAAAGTCAATACTCAGAAGTCAATAACATTCCTCTACACAGATAACAAACACACTGAGAGGGAAACAATAGAATCAATACCCTTTACAATAGCCTGTGGAAAAGGAAATACCTTGGGATTCACTTAACCAAGGAGGTCAAGGATCTTTTCATGAAAAATTACAACACCCTAAGAAAAGAGATTGTAGAGGATCTCAGAAATTGGAAAGATATTCCCTGCTCCTGGATAGGAAGAACCAACATTGTGAAGATGGCCATATTCCCAAAATTGCTGTACAGATTTAATGTAATCTCTATCAAACTGCCACCAACATACCTCCAAGACATAGAGAAATCATTCCTAAAATTTATTTGGAACCAGAAAAGACATAGAATAACAAAGGCAATCTTGAACAATAAAGACAAGGCAGGAAACATCACAATTCCTGACTTGAAATTATACCACAAAGCCACTGTGATAAAATCAACATGGTATTGTGACCTGAGGATCTATGGAATAGATTAGAAGACTCAGAGTCACCTAGAAACACACTCAGCCACCTGATTTTTTGACAGAGGGACCAAACAAGCTTACTGGAAGAAAGATAGCCTCTTTAATAAATGGTTCTGGACAAACTGGCTTTCTACATGCCCCAAACTAAAACTTGACCCAGCTTTATCTCCATGCACTAAGCTAAAGTCAAAATGGATTAAAGATTTAAACATTAAAACAAAAACACTAAATTTGGTGGAACAGAAAGTATGAGGAACTCTTGAAGACACAGGGGTAGGTAAAGAGTTCATGAACAAATATATATTCTCAAGCGAAACACTGGGAAGAATCAGCAACTGGGATCAACTCTTCTTGAGGAGTTTCTGCACATCAAAAGAAATTGTCACCAAAGTGAAAAGACAACACTCAAATTTTGAAAAAAATCTTAACTAATAAGCAATCAGACAAAGGTCTGCTCTCTAGAATATAAAGAACTAAGATATATTAGGGCCATTAAATTTAAAGACCCAATTCAGAAATGGGCATCTGAGATGAATACACACTTCTCAGATGATGAAATTAAAGAAGCTAATAAATATATGAAAAATGCTCCACATTGCTAGCCACCTGTGAAATGCAAATTAAAACAACATTAAGATACCATCTCACTCCAGAAAGAATGGCTATCATAAGGAAATCAACCAACAACAAATGTTGGAGAGGTTGTGGGGAAAAGGGAACGCTTCTCCACTGCTGGTGGGAATGTAGACTGGTGCAACCATTGTGGAGACTCCTCAAAAGAGTAGGACTGGAAATCCCATTCAAGCTGGATATCCCCCTAGTGGGAAGTTTCCCAGAAGAACTGAAATCGTTATATCATAGTGATATATGTGTACCTATGTTAATAGCAGCACAATTTGTGATAGCAAAATCTTGGAAACAACCAAGATGTCCGTCACATGAGGAATGGTTGAAAAAGATGTGACATTTCTATATAATGAAGTATTACTCAGCTATACAGAATGATAAACTTGAAGTATTTGTATTGAAGTGGATGTCACTTGAACATATACTCATAAGTGAAATAAACCAGACACACATGTGCAAATATTGTATAGTCTCCCTAGTATAAGAAGTCAAAAGAAGAAATGCATATAGAAGTATACAACAACAACTAAAAAAATATTGAGTCAGATAGTTAGGGCAAACTGAATGGCATATGCTGCAGGGTACTAATCAGCTTGTCTTTTGGATGGTTATCAACCTATGTTCACAGATCAAGAATTGGAGAAATAGAAGAGTTGCAAGGTCAGACAACATTTTGGCCGTAGCCTTTCAAGATCAGCAAAGACTCAGGACATAGGAGAACCTGTACTGCAACATCATGAAACTCAGTTGAGCTCCAAATTTTTTGAACAAGGAGATTATGGAGCCACAGAGGAAAGAGATCGAAGTTCTATAGTGTGCCTGGGGAGTCACATGGAGAGAAAATGTTCTCTCAGGCTCTCACAGAGAGCAAACTGGTCAAGCACTGGCCATGACTCATCCACATGGATGACACAGACAAAGGATCTACAGAGTATGGTACAGTATTGTAAGATAAACCCTGAGGGGACTGACTGACCTCATCAGAAAGAAAAGCTACATTTTTTGGTGTATAGGTCTTGATCTAGTTCGGTCTTAACCATCCAGCAGAAAAGTATAAAAATGAGGTACATAACATGGTGCCATAATAATAGGTTGAGCTATAAAGGGCTATCTTCAAAAACTTCTTCAAATAAGTCACTACTATTGTGGAATGCTGGACTGTGTTGGATTATGTCACTGAGTTCAGACGCGTATAGTGGTTTGATAACAATGGAGTGCTCATCTTTGATAGGTGTACACAAAAAAAAAGGGGGGATAAAAGGAAGAAGCAACATATGTTTGTATAGACAGTACAGTTAGGATAAATTTGCAGTATTTATGCATAATTCTATGGGAGGCAAGATTTGCACTAATACTGGCTGGACAGGTTATGTCAGTTTCTAGTACTGTGTATGGACAACCACTAGGAAGATAACAAGGTGGATAGTATTAATTATTGAATCTGTGATACAATTCAGCTATAAAAAATTAAGTATACAGCTACACTCTCTTAAGTTTTTGATTAAAAACAACTGCTACAATAATGTCTGTAAGTACAATATCATATATGCACCTTGTACAATACCAAAACATTATGAAAACAGTCTGTAATGTATTAATTATTGAATCCATCCTGTTAATTTATCTTGAAACTGTCTCATTGCTACTTGTTCCTCAATAAAAAAGAGAAACAAACAACAACACAAAAGAATTAAAGTTGCTACTCTGGTTAAAAAAAAAGAATTGATTCTTTAAAAGAATAAGTAAAAATGATGAACCCCTAGTCACCTTGTCAAAAAAAGGAAAGAAAAAATTCAAATTCATTCAATGAGCAATGAAAATGGCAAAATCATTACAGACCATGTAAAAGTCCAGAAGATCATTAAGACTTGCTTTTAAAATCTTTAGTCCCACAGGATGGAAAGCACAGAAGAAACTGACAGATTCCTAGATACATATGAAGTAGCAAAACTGTATCAGAAGATATAAGAATTATGAATAGCCCAGTACGAGTCAATGCAGTTAAAAATATCATAAAAATGTATACCAAAGAAAAGCCCATGTCCTGATGGATACATCACTGAATTCTATAAGCACTTTAGAGAGAATTTAATGCCAAGTCTTCTGAAATTCTTCAATGAAATGGGAAGGGAAACAAGTCTCCCAAACTCATTCTTGGAGACAAATATTACTGTGATACCAAAACTAGAGAAAGATCCAAATCCAAAAAGAAAATGATAGGCCTTTCTCCTTAATGAACATAGATGCAAAAATCCTCAATAAAATACTAGCAAACAGAATGCAGCAAGTCATCAAGAACATTATACTTCATGACAAAGTGAGTTTCATGCCAGGAATGCAGGGACAGTTCAATATACACAAATCAAAGAATGTAACATGCCACATCACCAGAGCCAAAGACAAAAATGATCACATGATCATCTCAATAGATGCAAGAAAAGCTTTTGATAAAGTCCAATATTAATTAATGATAATAACCATACAGAAAATCAGAATAGATGGCTTATATCTCAACCAGATAAAGCCATCTATTATACAGCAACAGCCAATGTCATACTAAATGGTCAAAACTGAAAGATTTCACTATAAATCAGTATCAAGACAAGGATGTCCACATTTACCACTCCTGTATAGTGTAGTTCTGGGAACTTGAGCTTTTACAATTAGACAAAAGAGACAAGTAAAAGTCATAAGCATAGAAAAGGAAGAAGTGAAATTATCAGCATTCACTGATAACATGATATGCTACATAAGAAACTAAAAATTCCAGCAAGAGACTAGTAGACCTAATAACTCAGTTCACTAGCATAGTAGGATACAAAGTCAACACTCAAAAATAAAATTCATTTATGTACACAAATCATGAACACACCAAGACATAAATTAGTGAAACCAAGCCTTTCACAACAACATCCAAAAATGAAATACTTAAGAATGAATCTAACAAAAGAAGAATCAATCCATAATAGATCAAAGAAAGTTTCAGAAAACAGTAGGATGTTTCTTGTTCCTGGATAGAAAGAATAGGCCTTGTGAAAATGGCCATACTGCTGACAATATGGCTCAGCAAACTAAGTGCTTGCTTATGTGAGCACAGGGGCCAGGGTTCAATTACCAGCACTGCATGACATGCTGGCCCCACCTCCAGACACACTGAGCTGGCAATGGAGTTTAGGTGTGGTAGTGCATGTCTGTATTTCCAGCACTTGGGAGGCACAAATTAGGAGGATACTATGAGCTATGTAGTGAGATCTTGCACCAAAAAAAAAGAAAAAGGCCATACTCCCAAAGTTGTTATACAGATTCAATGCAATCCCAATTAAAATACTATTAGTATACTTCACAAATCTAGAGAAAACATCACTAAAGAAGAGTCCTAGAATACTGAAAGCAATGTTGGGCAACAAACGAAAGGCAGGAGGCATTACAGTTCCTAACTTGAAATTATGCTAGAAAGCTACTGTGATAAAATCAGCATGGTACTGGCAAACACAGACCTGAGGATCAGTGGAAGAGATTAGAAGATGCAAAGTCAGCAACAAACATTCAGCCACCTTATCTTTGAAAAGGGGGAAAAATGTGTTCACTAGAAGAAAGATAGCCTCTTTAATAAATAGTGCTACTCAGGAGGCTGAGGCAGGAGGATTGTTGTGAGTTCGAGACCACAGCTATAAAGTGAGCTTAAGGCCAGCCTGAACTGCATAGTAAGACCCTGTCTCAAAAAGACAAAATAAAAGTAAAAATTAAATAAATAAATAAATAAATAGTGCTATAAAAAGTGGCTTTCCTTATGACATAAAATTAAAATTAGGCCCATGTCTATCACTAAGGTACAGTCAAAATGCATCAATGATTTAAATATTAAAACAGAAACACTACATCTACTTGAGGAGAAAGTAGGTAGATATCTTGAAGCTGTAAGTGTAGGTAGAGCTCATGAACAAAGACCAAACTTCATGGAAAATGCTATGAAGAATCACCAACTAGAATCTCATCATTTTGAACAGTTTCTGTACATTAAAGGAAATCACCAAAAGAGTAGAAAGAAAATCCATGAATTGAGAAAAAAATCAGGCAACTGTCCCTCAAAAGACTTCTATATAGAACATATAATGAATTTTAAATATTATATATATATATTTCTCTTTAAAAAAAAAAAATATATATATATATATATTCCAAAAAGAATGGCTATCATCAAGAAGTCAACCAATAACAAATGCTGGCAGTTCTATGGGGAAAAGGCAATTTTCTCCACTGTTAGTCAGAATGTAGTCTAGAAATCATTGTGGAGATTCTTCAAAAATCTAGGTAAGATTAGAAGTTCCATTCAACTATTTCCCTTCTGGGTATTTTTTCAAGAGAACTAAAAATACCATATCACAGTGGTATATGGGCGCCCATGTTTATAACAGCACAACTTATCATTGATAAATCTTGGAAACAACCAAATTTCCATCAGATGAGAAATGGATAAGAATGATTTTTTTATACAATGTAGTATTATTTAGCTACAAAAAAGGTAGGTAAACTCGAGGTTGATACAGGTAAAATGTTGCAATAAGAGACAATGCTCATAAGTGAAATAAATCAGAGTTGCATTGCAAAAATCATGTTGTCTCACTAGTGTAAAAACTTGAGAGAGTAAATAAAATCTTAAAGGCACAATAGATACTGTGAAAGAGGAAGAATCTGTTCAAAGGGAAGGAACAATGGGGATGAGGAAAAGGATGAAAGAAAGAAGGAAGAGAAATAATTATGTATATATATATATATATATATATATATATATATATATATATATATATATATATATAGGATAATTGTTTGCTGGTTTCTACTAGTCTATTGAAAGGAGCAGTTAACACTTATTTGTTTTCTCCTCTTTATTTTACTATAAATTTTTAATTTTTATTAATTTTGCATCCTTATATCTGGTAATATAAACAATGAATTTGAATACAGTCTTATGCAATATAACAATCATTGTTAACTTCCTATCTTTATTGTTTCTATATTTTCAAATATTTTTATTCTATTTAAAAAAAATAAACAAAAGTCACCTATCCCAATGGGTGTGAATTGGTATCTTGTGTTTTCTAAAGTCTAACAGTGTGGAACAACCTTCAGATGCCTCTTTGCTGTGGGCATGTCTACTTTGTGGATATGTATATTAAAATGTATTGCCAATTTAAACTTTTATTACTTAGCTTTTTATTGTTGCATTGTAAGAGATTTTTTGTTACATGTGAGTTTTGCAAGCATTTTCATTTATTCTGTGAGTTTTATCTACATTTTCTTGATGGAAAGTTTTAAGCATAAAATTTTACTTTTTGATGAAATTTATCTTTCCTAGTTTTTCTTTTATCCTTTATCCTTTTTATGCCATTTCTAAGAGACTATCATCTAACCCAAAATTATGAAAACTTACTGTTAGGTTTTCCTCTAGTTTATAGGTTTGGTCCTTAAATGAAGGTCCATACTCCATTTAGGTTAGCTTTTTAATATTGTACTGCATAAAGGGGTTAAACTGTAGTGTTTGCTTGTGAATTTTCAGTTGTCCTAAAACCTTTTGTTGAAAAACATATTTTTCCTATTGAATTGTCTTTGTGCCAATAAATTAAATGGTCGCTATACATACATTTTAAAAATTTGTCAAAACTCACATGACAAATGTAGTTAAACATTTCAAAATAAATAAGTCATTGACATTTAGCACACAATATTGCGGAATCAAAGCTACATCCAGTTCATTAAGATTTTCATTATCCTAAAATAAAACCTCATATCCATGAAGCACTCCTATCTTTTCCTAAGTATTAGTAACCAACAATCTGCCTTCTGTTTCTATTAATTTTTTTCTAGAATTTTCTTTTTATCTTTTGCTTTCTTTCTCTCTTTTTTGTTTTCCTTAATAGGAACTTTACTCAGGATCTTGCACTTGCCAGCTGGGTGCTGTTTTGCTGAGCTATGTCCTTGGCCCCCTATTCTGTATATTTCATATAAAGAGTACTTACAGTTTGTGGAATTACTTGTCATGTTTGTACATTTGTCCATATTGTATGTATCACTATTTCATTACTTTCTATGGTTAATGATATTCATATATATAATATATATATTTACATATTAACAGATTTTTGTTTACTAGTATTTTGTGTCCATATTCTTAAGTTTTCTTTTCATTTCCTAAGTGTTTCTTTCTTTATGAATGAGGTCTTTGTTTGGTTTTGGTATCATGGCAACACTGTGTTCCCTACTGTTCTATATATATATATTTTTTTGCAGAGGATTAGTGTTAATTATTCTTAAATGTTTGGCAGAATTTACCAGTGATGTCACTTATTTATGAAGCTTTTTGGGTAACAACTTGATCACTTTAATTTTCATATATATATATATATATTCAAATGCTCTATTCTTCTAGATTTAGTTTGGTGGTTTTCATCTAGATTAACATATTATAGGATCATTGTTGATGGTGTTTCCTTAAAATTATTTGTAATTTTACAATGCCAGTAGTGATCACTCCTGTTATTCTTTTTTTTTTTTACCCCTCTTATTCTTGATATTTGTAATTTGAATCTCTTCAGTCTTTTTTAAAAAATTTAATCTAATGAAACATTTGTCGATTTTGTTGATCCTCAGAGCCAAGATTTGGTTTTGTCAATTTTCTGTTATTTTTCTATTCTTGACCTCATTTATATACTCTAATTTTAATTATTTCTTTTTCTGATGCTTTAGCCTCAACTTACACTTCCTTTGTACTTTCTTAAGTTGGAAGAGTAGAAATCTGTCTTCATTTAGGTGTTTATGGCCATAGATTTCCCTTTAAGCATTGTTTTAGCTGCTTGTCATATATTTTGAAATGTAGTATTAGTTTCCCCTTTCCTGGAATCATTTCCTACATTCCCTTATGAATTTTTTGACGCAGCAACCATTGATTCAAGTTTCAGTTAATGTCCATATATTTTAACTTGCCCAAACTTCTACCTACCATTGATTTCTACTTAATTTCAAGTTTGATAGCATACTTTGTATAGCTGCATTCCATATAAAAAATAATGAAGATTTCCATAACCCAACATGTGATCTTTCTAAGAAGATATTCCATGTGAACTTTAGAAAACATACATATTTTATGTTTTTCTTCAGTAAGTCATAGGTATGCTATGAATACCTGGCTTACAATGTTCAAGTCTTCTGTTTCCCTGTTGATCTTTTATACAGTTGACTTATCTATAATGAACTTCGAGTATTAAAGTCTCTATTATTTTCTCTTTTCCCTTCAATTTATCAGTTTCTGCTTCATGTACTTTGCACTTCTGTTGCAGGTATGTGCTTGCTCATAAATTTCTATGTTCCTGATGTGCGGCCCAGTTGTCATTAGAAAATGTGCTCAGGGTCACTGGGAATATGTGCCTCGTTTTCTTGTATTAGTGCAATCATCCATGTCTCTTTTATTTCCTACTGACGTGCATATTTTCTCCATTCTTTTATTTTCAAGGCGTTTGTATCTTTGAACTCAATCTGTCTTTTTATAGATATAATTGGAGTTTTAAAAAAGTCTGTTCTTCTCATCTCTCCTTCTTGATTCAAATGCTTACTTCACAGCAGTTAATGTAATTTAGTCATATGATAGGTTTTTCATCTAGCTTGGTATTTATGTGTTGTGTATTTTTGTCTCTGGTTCCATTACTGCCTTTCTTGGAGTTAACTACATATTTTTCAACATATTAATTGTATTTTACTTTTGCCTCTTTAAAAGGTATTTCCTTAATTATTTCCTTGGTGACTACTATTTACTTCTTGATTTCTAACATCATGGTAGCTCAGCATTGAATTTGTTTTTCGATCTTTTTCAAAAGTCAGTGGACTGTCCTTATCATTGGTGCTGGTAAAAGTAGATATTCACAGGCCAAACTATGAAGTTGTATCTTTATTTTGTATTGAACATGAAAGTTAACAAAAAATACATAAAAGTCTGAAATGTAAAAATTAAAATTATAAGACTTACAACAGAAGACATAGGAAAACCTTCATAGCATTGGATTTGACAATAAGTTCTTGTACATGACAATAAAAGCATAGGAAACAAAAGATAAAAACATAGATCACATCACAAATTAAACAATAAATAAAAATAAACAGTATAATTTTTTTCTTTGAAGCTACTAGACTAAATTAACATGGCTAGGGAAATATTAGAACCGTGTTGGCCTAGGACAGCAGGTGTGCTCTTCGACTGTGGTTTTGTGCATAAGCAATGTGCAGATAGAATCTTCATTACTTTTAAGTCTTGCCTGAGAAGGAAAAATCAAATAGGAAACTGAGTATGTGAGGAGTAGGATAAAACTAAAGGAATGTGGCTTCATAAAATCCAAAACAAAGAATGTCTTTGGAAGGTAGTGCCTCAAAGTGTCACGATCTTCACACACACAGTGCCACCAGGACTGGTAGCCATCCACTGGACTTAAGCAAGAGAATTAGTTGCAGAGCTGAGGACAATTAAGTGAAGTCCCCAGGGCTCAGGGACAAAGCAGGATGCTTTATGCAAACATAATCTATGATTTCTGGAAAAGCCTTAAGCAATGAAAGCAATTTTCAGCAATAATGTAGTGTAGCTGCCTGGAATATTAGTTTTGACTTCTGAACATGGTTCCATAGGTAAGGAAAACATTGAAAGTTTGCTCTGCTTTCTATTCCAAAATTTCTGCATCTTACCAGAAATCTCTTATAATAATAAGGCATGTTATTTGAGAAGCTTTATGTATAACTATGCCTGATAACAATGTCCAGTGTCACATCCTCAGCATGTTTAAGTTTGCCTTTCTTTGCACTCTGGAAATGAACTGCATGGAAGGCCAAGTCTAGTGCAAGGCTGTGACTGCTTCACTTGCTGTAATCTCCCTTATAGTGAGCGCTACTCGTGTCTTCTTACGGGGTAGATTGTTACTCCAGGATGAGAAGCCCTTTATGATTCCAGACAACTGCACATTATAAGGAAGCAGAACTATAGGGTCCTTTCCATTTCAGACATTATAAATAAAATTCTGAAACAAAGTGAAGCAAGGTTGATATTCTTCTGATCTGCTCTAAGGATCTTCTAAGCAAAGCTCCTTATTTCCTCCATGAGAGGGGTTTAGTTTTGGAAAGATTATTTATTTTTATGAGTCTATAAATCTAAGTGCAACACTCTCCAGGTGACAGTCCTGAATTTATGCACTAATATCTGGGAATTTAGCAAATATTTAACATGCATCTCTCCCCATCCTTTCATCCCAGCCCAAAGAACTTTGCAGTGAGTCATGGAAAGCACCCCAGTAGAAGCTGTGAGTCCTCACTTAGCCCTGGTTAGCGGGCTTTTATAGCTATGGAAATGACCCTAGCTCTAAGCCAAAAAGCTTTTAGGATAAAGTTCAAGATCAACAGTTGCCAGTTATTGCATCTGCTTCTTACTAATCTTCCCCTTTACACAACTTTGTGTTTGCTTGTATTAATTACCATAATAGTCATTAGTTTTATTAGCTCTAATAGTTATTGATGATGCATCATGTCTCAGATATGGTCTAAGTGCTTCACTCATTCATGGCTAAGAGAAGAAATTAGTAAAATTCTTCTGCTTTCTCTAGATAACAAATCTGAGACATGATCAGGATATACTGCTCAGAGGTAGAGTCCTTGCCTAAAATGTGTAAGGCCATGGGTTCTATAACTAGCATTTAATAAATGAATGAATGAATAAATAAATAAACAAACAAATAAATAAATAATAGAGATGTAATTGAAGCTCTCAATTCCAGATTTCCTTTTGCCTGGACTGTAGCTAGCTCCCTATTTCTCTGACCCTTTTTTTGTGAGAGTGATGGGAGAAGAATCATGTCCTTCGCTGGTGTGAAGGTCAATGAGAGTACAGCAGACATCTTCAAACGCGGTGCAGTGAGGACTCCTGAAGCTGTCAGGCTGGAAGTGGTGCCAGCACTGCATCTTCCCTCAGTGGAAACCTCTAGTCCCTTCTACTGTGTGCTGTTGGTGGCAAAACACATTTCTAAGAATTGAGATAACAGAAGATAAACAGAGGAAAGAAATGAAGTACAGGAGGAAAAAAGCAGGAAGGAATGGGAGAAGAAATGAGGAAAGAAGGAGGTAAAATTCATTAGTCAGCTTTCTGCTACTGTAAAAAACACCTGAGATAATTGACTTAAAAAGAAGAAAGGTATATTTTGGCTCACATTGCTGAGGTTCCAGTCTATGGTCAGTTGGCCCTGTCACATTTGCACCTCTAGTGAGACAGCACATCCTGCTGGGAATATGCAGAAGAGCAAAACACATACATCATGAGAGCTGGGAAGCAAAAGAAAAAGGAGGGACTGAGCTTCCCATCCCCTCAGAGGTATCCCCCCAATGACTGAAACATCCCACTTGTCAAAGATTTGTACCATCTTTCAATAGAGGCAAGGTGAGGACCAACCCTGTAACTCTTAGGCCTTTGGGGAACAAATTGAATTCATACTGTAGCAGGGAGGGAGAGGGAGTGGGACAGACAGAGGCAGAGAGAGACAGGGAGGGAGGGAAGGAAGCCAGGCCTTTTAACTCTTTACTGCACTCATGAATGAGACCCTTTCTCTGTTTCACATAGTGGAAAATTCCTGTTGTGATGAATGTTCCTTTTATTTTAAATAGCAAATTTTTGTCCAAGTATTAGGTACTCAAGATTTTTTTGTTTTTAGTAATCTCACAAAACAGAAAACTAAACACATATTTTGAAAAGAAAAGAACAGCTAAGGCACTACTGTAATTCCCTGGTAATGTGGAGGGATAAAAAGAAGAAATGCTCGTGTTTTTGAGTAGAGACCCATCTAGTGGCCAGGAGTTGACACAGTCACATAAAGGTAACAACCCAAGGGAGAAGCAATGAACTGAGCTGCCTTGGCAAGTTCCATCCTGTTCATTCCTGGTCCATTTTCTCGGATGCGTTGTTGAAACCATTGTATAATTTACCACTTAAAATTGCATAAGAGACAAAAGGGCCCACAGGGAGTCACCACGTGGTCACCATAAGAAACAGGAAAGCATCCTTGGGCAGGTCCTGTGGCACTGCCTTCAGAAAAAGAGAGGTCTTTTCTAAAAAATGATTTCTGTTTGATACCTGATTCGAAATTAAAACCCTGCACTTAAAAAATATGTTTATTACTACCTGTTTGAAGTACGTAATGATGACATTCATCATGCAGAGCTGGCACATGTACCTAACACAGCTGATTTCTTTTTTTACCCCCCCATTTCTTTTTTACATCCTCTTCTCCTTTCTCTCCCCACTAGTCCATCTCTTGATTCCCTTACATTTTGCAAAAGATCCACCTTTCCAAAGTTTATGACTCTGGACCCTAAAGCTATGAGACAATGAAGTTCTGTGATTTAAGCCTCCTATGCGACAGCCCTAGAAAACATAATATTCCATTCAGTTAATGTATGGAATTTGTAATGATTCTTTTAACATTATTATTTTTGTTTATGTACTTTATTTTTATTCTTTGATCTTTAAATTTTTATTGAAATATAATATTTGTACACCCTTGTTGGATATATTGGAGTAACTTGATACATATATATTCAAAGTTTAGTAGTCAAAGCAGGGGAATAAGCATTTCTATCTCTTCTAACATTTTTATGAGGCAGCAATTTCTCTTTTATCATTTCAACATATACCATAGATTGTTTAATCAATAGTTATTCTACTATGCTACAGAAAACCTGGAATCTATTTTTTTCTATTGTATTTAATGACTGTGATAGGAAATAACATATACATTCTTTCTTTTTTTTTTTTTTTTGGAGCTTAGCTTGCTGTTTTCTTGTAAGAACTGTCTCTCTAAAACACACATCATGGAGCAGCAATGTTCAGGTTTTCTTACAAACCTAAGGGCTGCTAAGGTGCTATCCCCTCAGTTCCCTTAGGAACGAATGGGGAGAAAACATCCTTCTCTATCTCCTCTAACCTAGGACGTGACCAGTGCCCAAGTGCACGAATGCTTTCTCTGTGAAGCCGGAATGAGGTGCTACTCTGTGTACACTGCGGCTTTGTGCATTACATCGGTTATCGCAGTGAATCTTCAGCGAGAGCTGGGTTTTGCTGTACGCAGGAAGAATTGCAGTGTTCTGCTTCCAAAACACATACATTCTTATTTCAGTTTATGTACAGTTAATGCATGACATCATATAAAACACAAAAAATTATAATTTTATTTGCCACTCATTTTCCTTTGTGCTACTGTTGTCATATATTTTATTCTTACATATTTGGTAAAACTACAATATAAAGTTATTTTGTTTATTTTATTGAGTTATTTTTTTAACATGTCATCATGCTGTATTATTGAGCACAGATGATTTCTCTCCTGTCACCTAGAGATCATTTCACCCACTGCTCTGCTTGGCTGCTGGCTTCTTGTCTCTCTCTTCAGCAATGGTGAGGCAGATTCCCTTTCCCCAGAGAAGAAAAAGCCATGGTTTGTTGCCTTTGCCAGTGACAAAAATGTTGGAGAACCAGGTGACAACGCCATTGCCATTGGCATCTTTCATATGGACCGCATCAAAAGAGCCAGGATGGGGATCACACCCATCCTTCCCAAGGTGGCACCTCCAGTCACCATGCACATGTTACCAGTGTCAAACTTGATAAAATCAGTAATCTTGCCAGTATCCAAGTCAATCTGGACGGTGTCATTCACCTTGATGGGGGGATCAGGGTAGCAAATGCTGGGAGCACCGTGGGTCACCAGGTGTGGGATTCCCTTCGTGCCCTCAAAGATCGTTCTTGCTCTGCATAGCTTATACTTGGCCTCCTCCACTGTAATGTGATGAACAGCAAAGTCCCCCTGATGTCACAGATCAGACGGAAATTCTCTGCAGTCTTGTCAATGCTGATAACATCCATGAAACCAGCAGGGTAGGTTATATCAGTTCATACTTTGCCATCAGTCTTAATGAAGCGCTGCATGCAGATCTTCTTCACTTCATCTCCAGTCAGGGCATACTTAAGTCTCTTCCTCAGGAAGGTGATGAGAGGCAGACATTCTCTCAGCCTGTGGGGCCCAGTGGATGGATGAGGGGCAAACACGCTGGTCAGTTTATCCAGCAGCCAATGCTCTGGAGCTGCTGCCCACTAAAGATGCTTCTTAGGACCATGAGCCAGGGCTGCAGCAGGAACGGAAAGAGCTATTTTGTTTACTTTAAATTGCTGTTTTTAAAATAGAGAAGAAAAAGTCTGGTTTATATTCATTTGGATATTTACTATATTCAGTATGCTTCATATTTTTTGTAGATAAAAATTCCCATTGGTATATTTTTTCTTTAAGGTGAATAGCTTATTTGATCATTTCTTTTGGTGCTAATCTGCTGTTTTAATGGTTGATACTCAGCATCAGCTTGAAAAGTTTAGAAGTTGAAGTGCTTCAGTAGAGTGCCACAGTCTTCGCTTTATAAACACCCTGAGTCTGTGCAAAAGGAGGGCATGGAGATGGGAAGGCATGGAAGAGGTGAGTGCGAGCCCCACGTCCTCCTGAGGGGCGTATGGCCTGCTTGCAACATAAGGGAGGAGAAGAGGCTCCCTTTTCCTCTTTTTTGCTCTTGTGACTTGTGCTGTCTTCTGTCCACCTCAAGTGTTGTCCCTGCGCTACACCACCCTGTCTTGGAGACAGCTGATTACAGATCAAAACTTCTATAAACTGTGATCTAACTAAATCACAGAAGTAAAAAAAAAAAAAAATCACAGAAGTGGGCTCATTACTGCTACTATACCTAACCATGATGTTCAAAAGCCTGTGGAAATGGCTTATAGGAAGAGTTTGGAAAGATTTGGAGATGTCACTTGAAAAAGTAGACCTGGAAAGCCTTAGGCTGTTCTGTATGGGAGACTCCGGTCAGAGCTCAGAAGACTAGAATGCTGATAGAAATTCTGCCAGAAAAGACGAGGCTCCAGAGTTTTCTGCCTGAATGAAGGATTTCATTGGCTGTTGGACTCCAGGTGATATGTTATATGGCTAGGCAAAATTTGTCTGCATTTTGTTCATGTCCAGAGATTTTTGACTGAGCTTGAGATTAAGGGTGGTGAACTGATTAATTTGTCCAAAGAAATTTTAAGGCTGTTGAATGTTGAGGGAGTGGCATGGTTAGTGTTGGGGGCTTTTAGCCAGGTCTGTGTTGAGAATCAAGGGAAGAGAGCCAAGCAGCATGATTTCAAATATGAATTTGATCAGAAAGCAAACTCCGGTAAAGCTGTGGACCACAAAGATAGAGCTGAGGAGATCTTGACTGGGGAGAAGGAACAGGAAAATGTAAAAGATGGCCTGAAGACATCACAAGAAGCATCAAGTCTCCCTTCGCAGACTCAAAACTGAAAAAGTGAAAGACTGCTTTGAAGAGAAAGCTGCAGAATTTTAGGTTCCAGAATGGTGGCAGCAGAGAAAATTTGTTTATCAGAACTGGATTCAGAGTGCCCAATGGTGCAGACACCTTGATCCTTACAGCCAAGAGAGGAAAGCCTGGTTACTTCTACAGTTGGCAGCAGACCTTGGAATCATACATATGTTTCTGGTTTTAGGCACATGCAGAATTGGGATTGAGAAGGTTTCTGCCCCAATTGCAGAAGTCCTGAAAGGCCAAGCAGTGTGTCCCTGAGAGCAATATGTGAAACTATGAGGAGAAGTAAAGGTGCAGTGGAAACCCTACAAGTTTGAAGAAGATAGGAACATGGAACAGCTGAGAAAACCTGTAAGGAGGGAGCAGAGCATGCCCAAGAAAGAAGCCATGGCAGTTACAACCATCAGAAGTGCTGTAGGGGGAGAACCATACAAGCCTTTGGAGTTCATAATTTATCACAGATTGCTTCAGATGCTACATGTGGAATTATAGGATTCAGTGCTTACCCTGATTAATTTTGGACTTTCCATGGCCCTGGTCTTTTGTATTTCCCTGTTTATAACTTTTGCAATAGGAATATTTACCATGTACCATTCAATGTTGGAAATGTTTAACTTTTTATTTGTACAAGGGCTTGCAGCTAGGAGTTTGTCTCGCATTTCAGAGGAGGTTGGAGTTTTCAGCAATGTTGAAACCATTAGGACACTGGAAACTCTTGCAATGAACTAAATGCCTTTTTTTCATTAAATGGAGATGCATGCATCTTTGGGGGCCAAGGGTGTGATGTTATGATCCTAATGTAATATAATGCTGTTATAAACTTAATGTTGGTTCTTTTTTTATTTAGAATTAGCCAACTAGACTCAGTTTAGATGATCCCAATTTTGTTGGCAACATCCAATGCATCATAATTGAGAGCCAGTCAAACACATCCTTCCTTCTATCAGGCATGATGAGGATATTGACGTTGGCAACATCAGTGTCATAGAGCTTCTTTGCAGCTTGTTTGCTTTGGTGCTTATTGGCTTTGACATCCACAGTGAACACGAGTGTGCTGTTGTCCTCCATCTTTTTCATGGCTGACTCTGTGGTCAGGGGAAGCTTGATGATGGCACAGTGCTCAAGCTTGTTTCTCCTGGGGGTGCTCTTCCAAGGCCATTGGGATGCCTCTAGAGCCACTGAATCTTGGGATAGCACAAGGTGGGTGACATTCATGTCTCCTTTTTGTGGCTGTGAATG
>PVKA01013213.1:0-55576 GCA_004027165.1 Ctenomys sociabilis
GGTGGGCGTCGGTGGGATCGCAGAGCCTGCTGGAGTTGGCCGTGCTGTCTCAGACTGTTCTCTGGGGTTGGGTGGGCATGGGCAGGATCGAGGAGGGGGGCAGAGTCCTTGACTTCTTGATGATAGCCATTCTTTCTGGCATAAAACGAATTCTCAGCATTGTTTTCATTTGCATTTCTGAATGATCGGTGCTCTTGAACATTTTTTCATATATTTATTTGCCATTTGTATGTCTTCATTTGTGAAACGTATATTCCAAGACCAGCAGAAATCGACAGTGCCCATTTTTGGAGTCTTTGATTTTTTGAAATTAATTTTATTGATAAATAACAATGGGACAGTTTCAAAACTGGTTAGTAGTGAGGCCCCATAGCTCAGGGGTTAGAACACTGGTCTCGTAAAACAGTTTAGTAGGACAGTTACATTAAGTAATACATTGCATATTGATATCTTCATAGTACTTATTTGTTGCACAATGCAGATATGATGTCTTGTAAAAACACTATTAGTATAAATGCTTCTAACTGAATTAAGAGAAAATAGCTATATATCTATCCTAACTAATTTGTATATACATATATATATATATATATATATATATATATATATATATATATATATATGTTTTGTAAGAGATGGATATTCCATTGCCATTCAAATATTGTAGGGGCATGAATTCAGCAAAATAATCCAATGTAGTCCAGTACACTATAATAGGAGTAGGTTATCCACAGGATTGGCAGTATCAGAAGTTATTGACTGGAGGCTTTTGCAGTTTAGCATATTAATATGACTGTACTTTTTATATCCCATGTTTATAATTTTCTGCTGGGTGGTTAAGACCAAGATAAAGCAAGACCTATATATCAAAAAATGTAACTTTTGTATCTGACAAAGACAGTCAAATCCCCTAAGGATTTACCTGAAACCATGTATACCAGTTTGTAGATCTTTCGTCAGTGTCAGCTACCTGGATGAGTCACAGACATTGGTTGAGCAATTTAGTATCTGTAAAAGCATGACAGAATATTTCTTCTTGAGGTGACTCTCCTTAGGCCTGCTCTACATCATTGATCACTCTCCTCTGTGCCATTATAATCTCCGTGATCAGAAATTTTTGGACACCCCAGAGTTGCATAATGTTACAGTATCGGTTCTCCTATGAAGACCCTCTTGAGTCTTCACTGACCTTGAAGGGTTAGAGTCAAAATGTTGGCTACAATTGTAACCATTATTTTTCTCTGTTTTATGTGTCTAAAAACTTAAATTGTTAATCCTCCAGAACAGATAGTAAATGACATTATAGCCCTACAATATAGCAGTTGAGATTAACATCACTATCTGTCTGAATATATAATGCTTTAGATACAACATGGAACAGGTATTTTCCAACAATTATTGATGTGCTAAATTTTAAATCCCTATCAAATGTGGAACAAGTAAAAAAAATTAAAAATATAAAAAATGCACAATTTTAAATTTTTACACAGAAATTTACAAATCTAACCATACACATTGTAGCAGTACAATACAATGACTTTTTTTTTTCCTTGTTTCTTGTTTTCTTTTATTACATTCTTTTAAATAAACTTACTTGAGAAAGACGGTAGTAGAAATTAACATAACATTATAAGGAGCATTTAGAAGACAAGGATGACAGGAATTCCAAGCATGGCCCTAGTTTTTCACGTTGCTATCCTTGGTACAGTTGCTTAGTTCATAGGTGTCAGCATATTCAGGGTGAGAATCCCACCAATGAACTGATCATTTCAATAACCTAATGGAGATTCTCAGGATAATTGCTTTAATCATCTTGTATATATAAATGTATGGTTTTGCCCCTGCCATGTTCCCCAGCTTTATTCCTTGCCCTCTTCATTGTTTAATCTGTAAATTCTCACTTTCAGTTTAATTGTGTTTTATGTTTCAATATTAATTTATTCTTTTGAGTTCTCACACTATGGAGGATATATGATATTTATACATGTGGGTCTGGTTTATTTCACTCATGAGTATATCTTCAACTTACATCCACTTATGTATGAAGACTTGGAGTTCATCATTCTTGAGAGATGAGTAATGATCCATTAAATAAAACTACCACATCTTTTACAGCTATTCCTCAGGTGATGGGCATTGTGTTTGTTTCCAAGATTTGACTATCACAAATTGTGCTGCTGTAAAAATAGGTGCACATATACTACTATGGTATCAAGTTTTCAGTTCTTTTGGGGAAATTGCCAGTAGGGATATATCTGCATTCAATTGGATTTCCAGTTCGAGGTTTTTAAGGAGTCTTCACACTGAATTCCATGATGGTTACATCAGTCTACATTCCTACCACCAGTGGAAAAGGCTTCATTTTTCCCCACAGTCTCTCCAACATTTGATATTGGTTGATTTGTTTATGACAGCCATGCATTCTGGGCTGAGATGGTACCTCAGTGTTATTTTAATTTGCATTTCACTGATGGCTAGTGATCTGGAGAATTATTTCATATCTTTATTAGCTTCTAGAATTTCTTCTTCTGAGTAGTGTATATTCATCTACCATGCCCATTTCTTGATTAGATCTTTAAATTTCAGGCTCTAATGTTTTTCTAGGTCTTTATAAAATCTAGAGAAAATGTCTTTGTCTCAGTGCTTATTAGTAAAAAAGGTTTTCCCATTTTGTGGGGTGTCTTTTCACTCAGTTGGTGATATTTTTGATGTGCAAAAACTTCTCAATAAGAGGAGGTGCCACTTGTTAATTCTTTCAAGTATTACCAGAGTAGTTTCATTCTTGTTCATGAACTGTTTTCCTACACCTATTTCTTTAAGATTTTTTTGCATTCTCTTTTCCAGGAAATTTAGTGTTTCTGTCGTACTGTTTATATATTTATTTAATTTATTTTAGTTTGGTGCATGAATATAGACCCATACCCTGTTTTATTTTTCTGCATGCAGACAGTCCGTTTTTCCATCACCATTTCATAAAGAAGCTATCTTTCTTCCAGTAAGCACGTTTGGCAGCTCTGTCAAAGATAACGTGGCTGAATGAGTTTGTAGGTGTTTCTGAATCCTGTAATCTATTCTACTGATTCTTAGGTCTACTTTTTTTTTTTTTTCCAGTAACACGTTTGTATTACCACAGTAGCTTTGTAATATAATTTAAAGTCAGGAATTGTAATGCCTCCTTTCTTATCTTTGTTGCCCAGGATTGCCTGTGCTATTGTAGGTCTTTTATGTTTCAATGTACATTTTAGGAATCATTTCTCTATGTCTGTGAGGTATGTTGATATTTTTTTTTATCAAGAGTGCATTAAATGTGTGGAGCAATTGTGAGAGTATAACCATATTTGCAGGGTTGGTTCTTCTTAACCAGGAACAGAGAATATCTTCCAATTTTTCTGAAATCCTCTACGATCTCTTTTTTCAGTACATGGTAATTTGCACTGAACGGAACTTTTACTTCTTATTTTCCTTCGATTTTCAAGCAAGGTTTTTTTAAGTAGCAAAGTTTCGATGATTAATATATTATATATTTTTGGCTTCATAGTAGCTATTAATTGTACAAGATGCAGACATGATATCCTGTCTAAACATTATTAATGCGAATACTTTTTTATTTATAAACAATTTTCATTTTCTTTTATTTATGTAGTTTTTTAATTTTATTTTATTGAGAAGCAAATATCAATGAGATAGTTTCAAAGCTGATTAATAAGACAGTTTCAATAATTAATACATTGCATATTGTTATCTTATTAGTAGTTATCCATCGTACAATAATCAGGCAGGGTATCTTGTCCAAACACTGTAAGTACAAATGTTTCTACTCACTGAGTTAAGTAAAAATAGATGTATATCTATCCCAACTATTCTGTATATACAAATACAAGATGGTCCTTCCTTTCTATCCCCTTTTTTGTTTAGTCCTGTCAGAGATAGGTATTCCATTGGCATCTAAATACTACAGGTTCATGAATTCAGCAAAAATCCAATGCAGTCCAGAAGTCCACAATAGTAGTGGGTTATTCGCAGAAGTTGTTGACTTGAGCCTTTCACAGATCAGCATACTAATATGGCTTTACTTTATATACCTCATTTTTATACTTTTCTGCTGGATGGCTAAGACTAAGATAAAGTAAGACTTATATAACAAGAAATGTAACTTTAGTACAAATATTTATTTTCACTGAATTAAGAGAAAGTAGTTGTACATCTATCCTAACTTGTATATACAAATACAAAATAGTGCTTCATTTGATTCCCCTTTTTTTGTTTAGTTTTGTCAGAGATGCACATTCCATTGCAACTTAAATATTGTAGGTACATGAATTCAGCAAAATAATCCAATATAGACCAGTAGTGCATAACAGCAGTGGGTTATCCATAGGACTGGTAACGTCAGAAGCTACCGATCCAAGCCTTTCACAATTGAGCATACCAACCTGTCTTTACTTTTTACACCTCACACCAATACTCTTCTGCTGGATGGCCAAGACCAAGAAGAAGCAAGATCTATATAATAAAAATGTAACTTTTGTATCTGAAAAGGTCAGTCAAATCCCAACAGTATTTACTCTGAAACCTGAACCAAAGTTTGAACATCCTTTGTCACTATCAGCCACCTGGGTGAGTCACAGACATTGGTTGACCAATTTGCTCTCTGTGAAATCCTAATAGAACTTTTTCTATCCATGTGACTCTCTACATCAAGGATCACATTCCACTGTGGTTTCATAATCTTCTTGATCAGAAGTTTCAGGACACAGCTGAGTTACAAGATGATACAGTGCTGCTTCTTACATGTCTTGCGTCCTTACTGGCCTTGAATGGCTAGAGCCAAAGTGTTGGCTGATCTTGTAGCTTTTATTTTTCTCTAATATTTTGTCTGCAAACTTTAATTGTTAACTTTCCGGAAGAGAGGCTTAATGATATTATTACCTTATAACATAGGCAGGGGAACTTAACCTCACTGTCTGACTGTCGAAGATCTTAGACATAACATGGAAAATGTATTTTCCATCAAGTATTGATATGTTAAAATTCAAATCCTTACAAGGTGTGAAAAAAAGAAAAAAATAATTTAAAAATACTAAAAAACAATTACATAGTTTTAGAGAGAAATTTAGAAATCTAACCATATATAGCATTAGAGCAGGATACTCCTATGACAATTTTTATTATTTATTTATTATTTATTATTTTATTTTATTGAAGTACAAATATCAATGAGACAGTTTTAAGACACCTTAACAGGATGGATTCGATAAATTAATACACTGCAAACTGTTTTCATAATGTTTTGGTATTGTACAAGGTACATACATAACATTATACTTACAGACATTCTTATAGCAGATGTCTCTTATCAGTAAATTAAGAGAGTATAGCTGTTTATGTATCTTATTTTTATACCTGAATTATATCAAAGATTCAATAATTAATACTTTCTACCTTGTCATTTTTCCTAGTGGTTATCCATTGTACTAGAGGCCGACATAATATCCTGTCCAACCACTATTAGTGCAAATCTTGCCTCACATAGAATTATGTAGAAGCACAGCATATTTATCCCAACTGTACTGTCCATACACACACACATCATGATTTTTCCTTTCTATACCCCTTCCTTTGTGTATACCTGTCAAAGATTGGACAACTTTTCTTGTCTCTCATTCTCATTTATTACCCATTTTTCTTTCAAACATTTACTTGAGGGACAGTATGCCAGTGATTGATATGACAGAAGCAGTACGTATTTTTTAGAAAACCAAAATGACAGGCATTCCAATCATATCCCTAGTATTACACATTGCTATATTCAGTGCAGCTCCTTAGTTCACAGCTATGAGCAGTCAGGGAGGGAATCCCTATGAATAAAATGCTAGCTTTAGAAACATGTTCAGAATCATTGCCTTCATGATCATGTCTATATAAAAGTATGGATTTGCCCATCATGTTTTCTAGCTTTTCTGCTTGTCCTCTCTTAATTGTTTAATCTTTAAGTTCTTGCTTTCCTTTTAATTGTGTTATACCTTTCTCTTTTTATTTTTTCTTTTGAGTTCTTACATTAGGAAGAATAAATGATATTTACAAATGTGGGTAGAGCTTATTTCACTTATGATTATATCTTCAAGTGACATCCACATAAAAATAAAGGCTTTGATTTATCCCTCTTTTTATTGAAGAACAAATAGCAATGAGACATTGCAAGACAAATTAATGGGACAGATTCGATAATTAATAATTGTAGACTGTTTTCGTAATGTCTTGGTATTGTACAACGTGCACACATGATATTGTACTTACAGACACTATTATAGCAAATGTCTCTAATCAGTCACTTACGTGTAGCTGTATAATTTTCTTATTTTTTATAGCTAAATAGTATCCCAAATTCAATAATTAATGCTTTTAACCTTGTAATTTTCCTAGTGGTTGTACATAGAATTAGAAGCTGACATAATATCTTGTGCAGCCACTATAAGTGCAAATCTTGCTTCTCATAGAATTATGCAGAAGCACTGTATATTTATCCTAACTGTACTGTCTATACAAACACATCTTGGTTCTTCCTTTGTATCTCCAATTTTTTCTAGACCTATCAAAGGTGGGCACTCCATTATCATCAAACGACTATAGGTGCCTGAACTCGGCGACACAATCCAATACAGTCCAGCATTCCACAACAATACTGACTTATTTGAAGAAATTATTGATTATAGACATTTACAGCTCAACTTATTGTTATGGTCCCACATTATATACCTCATTTTTATACTTTTCTACTGGATGGTTAACACCAAAACAGAGTAAGACCTATATAACACAAAATGCACCTTTTATTTCTGATGAGGTCAGTGAAATCCCCTCAGGGTTTTTCTTATAATCTTATACCTTACTCTGTACATCCTTTGTCTGTGACAGTCATGTGGATGAGTCACAGCCAATGCTTGAAAAGAAAGTTTTCTCTGCACGTGACTCTCCCCAGGCACACTATAGATCATCAGTCTCTTTCCTCTGTGGCTCCATATC
Source organism: Ctenomys sociabilis (assembly GCA_004027165.1). Lineage (NCBI taxonomy): Eukaryota > Metazoa > Chordata > Mammalia > Rodentia > Ctenomyidae > Ctenomys > Ctenomys sociabilis. Next base: position 7,024 of record PVKA01013213.1, read on the forward strand.
TCCTCGATAAGAAAATTTGGGCCACAACTGAGTTTCATGATGTTACACTACAGGTTGTCCTATATGCTGAGTCTTCGCTGACCTTGAAAGGCTAGGGCCAAAATGTTGGCTGACCTTGCAGCTCTTCTCTTTCTCCAATTCTTAATCTGTGAATTTAGGTTGTTAACCATCCAGAAGAAAAGCTGATTAGTACCCTGCACCATATGCCATTCAGTCTGCGCTAACTATCTGACTAAGTTCTTTTTAGTTGTTGTTGTACATTTCTACTTTTGACTTCTTATACTAGGGAGACATATGATATTTGCACATGTGTGTCTAGTTTATTTCACTTATGAGTATAGTACTACCACATATTTTCAACCATTCCTCATGTGATGGGCATCTTGGTTGTTTTCAAGACCTTTCTATCACAAATTGTGCTGCTGTAAACATAGATACACATATATCACTATCATATGATTTCAGTTCCTTTGGGAAAATTCCCAGAAAGGGGTTAACAGGCTAGAATGAGATATCCAGTCCTACTCTTTTGAGGAGTCTCCACGCTGATCTCCACAATGGTTGTATTGGTCTACATTCCCACCAGCAGTGGAGAAGTGTTCCCTTTTCCCCACAACCTTTCCAACCTTGTTGGTTGATTTCCTCATGATAGCCATTCTTTCTGGAGTGCGATGGTATCTCAGTGTTGCTTTAATTTGCATTTAATGGACAGTTAGTGATGTGGAACATATATTTCCATGTATTTATTGGCTTCCTTAATTTTTCCTCTGAGAAGAGTATATTCATCTCAGTTGCCCATTTCTGGTTTGGGTCTTTAAATTTAAGGGTCCTAATATAACTTAGTTGTTTATATATTTGAGAGAGCAGACATTTGTCTGATTGCTTATAAATTAGGATTTTTCCAAATTTGTGGGTTGTCTTTTCACTTTGTTGACAATTTGTTTTGACGTGCAGAAACTCCTCAAGAAGAGTTGATCCCAGTTGTTGATTCTTTCAAGTGTTTCCCATGCGAATATATGTTTATTCATGAACTCTTTGCCTATCCCTGTGTCTTCAAGAATTCCTCCTACTTTCTCTTCCAAGATATTGTTTTTGTTTTAATGTTCAGATCTTTAATTCATTTTGACTTTAGCGTAGTGCAGGGTGATAGAGCTGGGTCAAAGTTTAGTTTTTGGCATGTAGAAAGCCAGTTTTTGCCACACCGTTTGTTAAAGAGGCTATGTTTCTTCCAGTAAGCTTGTTTGCCCCCTTTGTCACAGATCAGGTGGCTGCACGTGTTTATAGAAACCTCTGCATCTTCTAATGTATTCCATTGATCCTCAGGTCTGTTTCATTCCCAATACCATGTTGATTTTATCCAGTGTATTTGTAGTATAATTTCAATTGTACTACAATTGAAATTGTGGTACAAATTGGAATTTGTGATGCCTCCTGCCTTGTCTTTATTGGCCAAGATTTCCTTTGCTATTCTAGGTCGTTTGTGGTTCCAAATAAATTTTAGTTACAATTTCTCTAGGTCTGGGAGGAATGTTGCTGGCAATTTGATAGGGATTGCATTAAATCTGTACAATAATTTTGGGAGTATTCCCATCTTCATGATGTTGGTTCTTCCTATCCAGGAGCATGGAAGGATCTCCATTTTCTGAGATCCTTTATAATCTCCTTTCTAAGGGTGTTGTAATTTTCTGTGAAAAGATCTTTGACTTCCTTGGTTAAGTGAATTCCAAGGTACTTCATTTTCCGAGGTGCTATTGTAAATGGTATTTTTTTCTATTGTTTCCCTCTCAGTGTGTTTGTAATCTGTGTAGAGGAATGCTATTGACTTTTGCATATTGACTTTGTATCCTGATACACTAGTGAATTTCCATTTCAATTCTAGCAGTTTCTTGGTGGAATTTTTTGAGTCTTCCAAGTGAAGTATCAGATCATCTGAAAATAGTGATAATTTAACTTCTTCTTTACCTATTCTTATTCCTTTTATTTCTCACTCTTTTCTAGTGGCTGTTGTTAATAATTCCAAAACTATATTGAATAGGAGGAGTGATAGAGGACACTCTTCTCTTGTACCTGATCTAAGAGTAAAAGATTTCAGTTTTTCCCCAATTAGGATTATATTAGCTATTGGGTTTTCATAGATGGCTTTTATCAAGTTAAGTTAGAGTCCATCTATTCCAATTTTCTGTAGGACTTTGAGCATGAATGAGTGCTGGACTTTGTCAAAAGCTTTCTCTGCATCACTTGAAATGAGCTTGTGGTTTTTAGATTTCAGTCTATTGATATAGTGGATTACATTTATAGATTTTCAGATATTGAACCATCCTTGCATCCCTGGGATGAATCCTACCTGGTCATTGTGTATGATCTTCTTGATGATTAGCAGTATTCTATTTGCTAGGATTTTATTTATTACTTTTGCATTTATGTTCATGAGGGAGTTTGGCCTGTAGTTCTCTTTTTTTGGTTGTGTCTTTCCCTGGTTTTGGAATCAATATGGTACTTGCCTCCAGAAATGATTTTGTGAAGAATGTTTTCTTTTCAATTTAATTGAAGATTTTGAGAAGTGTAGGGATTATATTTTGTATAAATTTGTTTTAGAATTCAGCTGTGAATCCATCAGGACCTGGACTTTTCTTTTTCGGTAGGCTTTTTATTACGCTTCATATTTCCTTGGCTGTTATTGGCCTATTAAGAGTTAATATATCTTAGTTCAGGTTTGGTAATTTGTACCTTTCAAGGAATCTGTCCATTTCTTCTGTATCTTTTATTCTATGAGCATAGAGATTCTTGAAGTAACTATTGATAATCTTCTGAATTTCCACTGAGTCTGTGATGATTTTAACCTTTTCATTCCTTATTGCTTGTATTTGTATTTTTCTTTCCTCTTCTAGATGAGATTGGCTAGAGGTTTATCAACTTTATTTAGTCTTTCAAAGAACCAACTTTTTGATTTGTGGATTCTTTGAACTGTTTTCTTCATCTCAGTTGAATTAATTTCTGCTCTAATCTTTGTGATTTCCCGTCTTTGTGCTCTGGTTTTCATTTTCTCTTCTTTTTCTAGATGTCAGAGTTGCAACATTAGAGTGTTTGTGTCTTCCCCTTCTGTTTTCCGAATGTGTGAGTTCATAACTATGATTTTCCCTCTGAGAGCTGCTTTCATCTTATCCCATAAATTCCAGGAAGTTGTGCTTGAATTTTCATTGAATTGTAGATATTGTTGAATTATATAATTTCTTCTGTGATCTATTGATTGCTGAGTAGGGTGCTATTTAATTTTCATGAATTTAGTGGGATTTTCTGGTTTCTTTTGTCCTTTATTTCCATTTTTATTGCACTGTGGTTAGGTAATATGCATGGGGGATAATTTCTCTTTTCTTGCATATTGTTAGGCATGAAATTTGGACTAGCATGTGGTCTATTTTGGACAATGACCCGTGTATAGCTGAAAAAAAAAATGTGTATTCAGCTGTGGTTGCATGGAACAGTGTATATGTCTATTAGTTCCATTTGTTCCAAGGTCTAGTTCAGTTCTGCTGCTGCTTTGCTAATTTTTTGTCTGGTTGACCTATCTTTTTGACAGAAGGGGGTCTTAAGGTCTCCTGTTAAGTTTGTAGTCTTAATTGTTAGGTTTTTCATGTCTATCAAGATCTGTCTTACACAATTGGGTGCTCCTGTGTTTGGTGCATGGATATTTATGAGTGTTACTTCTTCCTCTTGAATTTTTCCCCTTACCAATATATAGTGGCCTTCTTTGTGTCGTTTGATCATTCTTGATTTGATTTTGAGGCTGTATGAGAACACAATTTTTAATCCTGCTTTTCCCTGAGGTGTTGGGGTATGTAGCATTATTTTCCATCCTTTAACTCTGACCCTATGAATGTCCTTTTGAGTTAAGTATGTTTCTTGTATGCAGTATATTGTTGTATTTTGTTTCCTAATACATTGTGCCAGTCTATTTCACTTTATTGGTCAGTTGAGTCCGTTTACATTGATGGTTATAATTGAAATGTGTTGACTTATGATTGTGATGATATTTAACTGCTGTTGTTTACTCCTTTGTATCCTATATTTAATTGTCTGTCCTGTTTAGTGGGTTCCTTCCATTTCCATTGATTGAGTTCTGGTCATTGTGGTCTTTCTCTAGAACATCTTTCATTAGCCTGTGCAGGGATGGCTTTGTCATCATTAAACTCTTTAGTTGTTCTTTGTCATGGTAGTATTTTAATTCTCCATCAAACTTGAAAGAGAATTTGGCAGGTTATAGTAGTCTGGGCTGGAATTTGTTTTCATACAGGACTTGTAGAACTCTGCTCCATGCTCTCCTTGCCTTTATGGATTGTGTAGAGAAGTCGGCTATAATTCTGATGGGCTTTCCTTTGAATGTGATCTGCTTCTTCTTTGTAGTACCTTTCAGTATATTATTCTTGTGTTGCATATCTGGGATTTCATCTATTATATGTCTTGGTGTGTTTTTACTTGGGCTGAATTTATTTGGTGCTCTGTATAGTTTGGTTATCTGAATGTTGGACTGTTGCCTCATATTTGGAAAGTTTTCTGCTATTACTTCTACCCATATTCTTTTTATATCATTTTTATGGACTCCTTTATTCTCATTGATGCCAAGTAATCTCACACTGTTCATTCTGGCATCATCTTGCAGGTGTTGAATTATTTTTTCCTGCATTCTCTTTGTTTTTAAGTGATCCTTTCTCCTCTTTTCACTAGGTGCAGCAGCCTCCTCAAGATCTGAAACTCTGTCTTCATTTTCACTCAAACAGTTTTGTAGACTCATGATTGATATTTTTAGTTCTACATCTCTTTGACTCTGCTTCATGCATTCTATTAATTTTCTGTATTGCCCATTCCAGGAATCCGTCATATTTCTGATCTCCTCTATTTTTTATCCATGTGTTCTTTAGAGGTACCCGTTAATTCTTTTTCTCCAGAGTTTCTTCCAAGTTGGGTTTCCTGTGTATATTTTTGGAAGCGTTTCTGTACTTCTGATGCTATAATTTCAAAGAATTCTTTTTTTATTTCAGAAATTATTTCCTCTTTAAGTTCCTCTTTACCTTTCTGCTGTTGTTTCTTTGCTTCTGACATTGTTAATTCATATGTTTCAGCTGAAATAGTGTTCTCTGCACTTGCTCTGGGTGAGCATTGCATTTCCTCCGTATGTTTCCGGATTTGATTCATTACTTCAGATGCTATGTATTCAAATATTTATTTTTTTTTATTTCAGGTGTTCTGGTCTGAGTTTCTGTATACCTTTCGGCTGTTGTTCTTCTTCTTCTGTCTCTGTTAATTCATTCATTTCTGCTGAGCTTGTGTACCCTGCACTTATTGGTGGACTTGAGACCTGAGATTTCATTTTTCTCCTTGTCTTTGTCATTTTTAATAGCACTGACGTATGACTTTTGGTGGAGAGCTTTGGTGAAGCTATAACCTTAGCTCCTAATGAGATTCAGGTGTCAGTCTTTTAAGTTTCAAGTTATCCAGTTATGCCTGGCCTGGATCTAGCTGTTGTGTTCACTTCTTTTTTGCTGCAGCGCCTGTTGTTTCCCTCTGTTGGGTCCCTGGTCAGTGAAACACTGGGGGGCGCAGAAGCTCTCCTTCACACTCTTCATGCCAGGTGGGGTGGAACTAGTGCTGGGAGAGACACCAAATGTCTCTCTCTTGGCGGGCTAGGGGGCAGTGGCTCCAGGGAGTTGCCAGGCAGGTCTGTCTTGGGTGTCTCAGGCATGTCTCTGGCTAGGATGTCTGGGGCTCTGAGGCTCTGAGGCTCTGGATGGCACAGAGCGCAGAGGTGGAAGCCTAAGGCTCTCCCTGAGTCTCTGCACGCACTCACCAAACTTGGATAGCCAGAGAGTTGGGGAAATTTCCACTCTCTCAGAGGTCTTAGGAACGGGGCTCTGGATAGCACAGCTCGCACGGGAAGAAGCCAAAGGCTCTCCTTCAGACTCACTGAACTGGGATGGTGAGCGAGGGTTGGCAGGCTTGGGGGCGGGGACCTGGGAATTTGCTGGTAGTGGGCCCTTGTGTCTCACGCGGTTTGCTCTCTGCGGGCTTGGGTGAGGGGCTCTGCATAGTGCGGCATGCATGGGAAGAAGCCAAAAGCTGTCTCTCAGACTCACTGAACCGAGATGCCCAGCAGGGGTCAGCGGGCTTGGGGATGGGGCCGGCGAACATGGGAAGAATCCAAATGCTCTGATTTATCCTTCTTTATAGCTGAGTAATACTCCATTGTATAAAAATACTACATCTTTTTCATCCATTCCTCAGGTAATGGAAATTATTGTTGCTTCCAAGATTTAGATACCATAAATTGTGCCACTATAAGCATGGGTGAGCACATACTAATATGATATGATGTTTTCATTTCCTCTGGAAATATTCCCAGTAGGGGGACATATGGTTTGAATGGCACTTCCTGTCTTAGTTTATTGATGTGTCCACACAGTGATTTCCATAGTCAATGCACCAGTCTGAATTCTCATCAACAGTGGAAAACGGTTTCTTTTTCCCCACAGCCTCTCCAACATTTGCTGACGATTGATTTCTTTATGATAGTCATTCTTTCCGGGGTGAGATTTTATCTCAGTGTGTTTTAATTTGCATTTCATTGATGGCTAGTGATGTGAAGTTTTCCAAATATGTATTTGCTTCTGTAATTTCTTCTTCTGAGAAGTATGTGTGCATTTGGGATTCCCATTTCTGGACTAAGCCTTCAAATTTTGGGGCCCTAATGTTTTCTATTTTTATATAAATTCTAAAATTATTCAAGCAATAGCCGAGACTCATCCACATGGCTGACACTGACAAATGACCTACAAACTGCAGTACATGCTTCCAGGGTAAATCCTGAGGGGATTTGACTGCTCTTACCTGAAACAAAAGTTACATTAGTTGATATATAGGCCTTGCTTTATCTTAGTCTTAAACATCAAGGAGAAAAGTACAAAAATGAGGTATAAATAGTAAAGTCATGTTAATATGCTGAGCTGTAAAACGCTCAAGTCAACAATTTATGACAGTGCCAGTCCTACGGACAACTCACCATTATTATGGACTGCTGGACTGTATTGGAATATTGTGCTGAATTCATGAACCTACAGTATTTAAATGACAATGGAATACCCATCTCTGAGAAAACTAAACAAAAAAAGGGAATACAAATAAACGACCATTTTTGTATCTGTATACACAAAATATTTGGGATAGATGTATAGCTACTTTCTCTTAATTCAATGAGAGGAAAGATTTGTACTAACAGTGTTTGGACACGATATCATGTCTGCATCTTTTACTATGAATAACTACTACAAAGACAACAATATGCAATGTATTAATTATTTTATCTATTTATTATTTATTTATATTTATTTTTTATTTTTGTTTTATTGAAGTACAAATAACGCATTAATTATTGAAGCTGTCATACTAATTGGTTTTGAAACATTCGCATTAGTATTTGTTTCTGAATAAAATTAGTAAAAAATTAAATAAATTCTAGAGAGCAGACCTTTGTCTGAGTTCTTATTAGTAAAGATATTTTCTGAATTTGTGGGTTGTGTTTTCACTTCATTTGTAATTTCTTTTGACTTGACCAAACTTCTTAACAGGAACAGATCCCAGTTGTTTATTCCTCAAGTATTTCTCATGAGTTTTGACTTTTATTCATTAACTCCTTTACCACACTTATGTGTTTAAGAGTTCCTCCCACTTTCTCTTCCATGGAGATTTAATGTTTCTATGTTACTGTTTAGATCTTTAATCCATTTCCGTTTAGCTTAGTGCATGGTGATAGACCTGAGTCAAGTGTTAGTTTTCACTATATAGAGATCCAGTTTATCCAGCACCATTTGTTAAAGAGGCTATCTTTTCTTACAGTGAGCACTTTAGGCCAGTTTGAAAAATAAAGTGGCTGAGTGTGATTAAAATAGCTCCTGCATCTTCTATTTTATTCCATTGATCTTCAGGTCTGTTTTGTTGCCAGTACCATACTGATTTTATCACAGTAGCTTTACAGTATAATTTCAAGCCAGGAATGGTAATGTGTCCTGCCATATCTTTGTTGTCCAAGATTGCTTTTACCATGTCTTTTCTGTTTCACCGTGGCAGTATATTTCTTTTAACTGGTGAATTGAATATTCTCATTGATTGTTATAATTGAAATGTATTGAATTATGAATGATATGTCATTTGCCTGCTGTTGTGTACTCCTTTTTCTCCTGTGTTTAATTGTTTTCCTTTTTTTGTGGGTTCTTTCTGTTCTCGTTTATGGAGCTCTGGTCATTTGGTCTCTCTGTAGAGCATTTTTGATTCTGCTGTGTGTTGTTGAATTTCTTATCATGAAGTTATATACCTGTTCTTTGTCATGGAAGTATTTCACTTCTCCATCAAACCTGAAAGAGAGTTTTTCAGGGTATAGCGATCTGGGTTGGAATTTGTTTTCATAGAGGACTTATAGTACTGTACTCCATGCTCTTCTAGACTTCATGGTTTGTGAAGAGAAATCTACTGTTATTTTGATAGGTTTTCCTTTGAAATCTATTTCTTTTCTTTATCAGCCTTTAGTATATTGTTGTTGTGCTGAATTTCTGGGTGTGTTTTTAATTGGCTGATGTTATTTAAAGTTCTATGTGCTTCTTTTACTGTATGTGAAATTCATTATCCATATTGTATGTTTTCTGCTCATATTCATTTTATATCACTTGTATTAACTCCTTTTTTTCTCACTGATGCCTAGTAGTCTCACACTGTTCATCTTGCAGGTGTTGAATTATTTTTTGCTGCATCCTAGTTGGTTTTAAGAGATCTTTCTTAATTTTTCATTAGCTGTGATAGTGTCTTCAAGATCTGAAACTCTAACTTCACTTTCATTCAAACGGTTCTGCAAACTTTTGATTAAGATTTGTAGTTCCTGTATATCTCTTTGACTCTGCTTCTTGTAATCTATTTCTTTCCTATATTTCTCATTGAAAGATTCCATTTTTCTATTCTCCTCTATTGTTTACCAGTATTTTCTTCAGAATCATTTATTAATTATCTCATTATAGTTATCCTTTCTTTTACTTCATAGATTATTCTTAATCTGACTTCCCGTACAAATTTCTGCATTTTTTCCTTAGACGCTATTAATTCAGAGATTTGTGCTTTTATTTCATGTGTTATTTCTGATCTGATTTCCTCTATACCTTTCTGCATTTGTTTCTTTACTTCAGGTACTGCTAATTCAGAGATTTCAGGTGTATGATTCCAAATTTCTTCTATGCTAGTGTCTCCTGCATGTGTTCCGGCTGGGTTTGGGGCGTAGGATTGCATTTTGCTCTTTCTACTTGCCTCTTTTTTAGCACTGTCTTCTGACCTTTCGTGTGGAGCTTTGGTTTAGTTGTAATTTTGGCACCTTTCCAAATTATTACCCAAGAGACAGTATACGATTAAGGAAGTTATAATTTTGTATTTACAGAACTACATTGGGGACAATGGGTAGTGATATTTAGCAGTTGACAAACTTTTGTAACTAATTCATTTGTATTTTACACAGTAAAAGCAAGCAAACATGTCTGTGTAGGTAAGCAGATATTAAATTTATAATTTCTATTTAAGTTAGTCCCCCTAAGTTCTGTCTGATCCCCTCTCCTTAATGTACCTGTTGTCCTGCAGGCAGACTTGTTCACCCTGGTTACCTTTTAGTCTCTCTCTTAAGCAAGAGAGAAAGAGGAAGGATGCTTTCATAGATATGGCTTTAGCAAATTGTCTCAGCTTCTGCGGTCTGGATCTACTAAGTTTGATGTCGTCCTGATGTGCTTGGCTTTGGTCTTGCTGCTGTGCTTAGCTTCTTCCTGCTGCAGCCTATGGAAGTGAACTCGCTGTGTCCTCCTTACAAGATGTTTTGCTCCTGGATTAGCTGGGTTGTTCTTGCCCCTATCCTCTCTGCACAGACTTTAGCTGGAGAATTTCACACCAGGTCTGTATGCCTGGTCTATGAAGGTTCTGGCAGGCACAGTTGGGCTGAAGCTCTCCCACACACATGCTGGGCCTGGGCTGTAAATGAAAGGGTCCCCAGACCTCGGTGGAAGATCTCAATCACACAATTGGCTAGGGCTTGTACTGGAGGTGTCCAAAGGGGTCCCGAGGGCACTGCAGAAGGTCTCACTGACACGCTGGACCTGGCCTTGGTATAGAGGGGTCTGGTAGGAGCAGTGGAGTGGAAATTGTCCCACTCACTCCAGGCCTGGCTGGGTCTGGAGGGTTCTCTGGGTCTTTGAATTTTGGGGGTCTGATTTTTTAAAACAATCTTTATATGATCTAGAAATGTGTCGTTTGTTTGGACAGTCTGCTATAATTGTTTTCTACTTCTTGGGCTTTCTTTTTATACTGTTGGTGATTTATTTTGACATGCAGAAACTTTTCAAAATGATGCAATCCCAGTAGTAAATGCTTTAAAGTATTTTCCATGAAGTATGGATTTTATTTATGACTCGTCCTACCCCTGTGTCCTTAAGGTTTCTACCTGCTTTCTATTCCAGAAGATTTAGTGTTGCAATTTTAATATTTAAATATTTCTTCTATTTTGGCTGTAGTTTTGTACATGGTGATAGGCATGGGTTTATTTTAAACTCTCAACATGTGGAAAACCTGTATTTCCAATACCAATTATTAAAGAGACTGTCTTTCTTCCAGTATGCATGTTTGGCTCCTTCGTCAAAGATAAGGTGGCTGAGTGTCCTTGCAGTTATGTCTACCTCTTCTAATCTGTTCCATTGATCCTCACGTCTGTTTCTATTTTTTTATTTATTTTTTTTTTGCCATTACCATGTTTATTTTATCACAGTAGGAGCTTTGTAGTATAATTTCAAGTAAGGGATTGCTATGCCTCTTCTCTTTGTTTTGTTACTCAGGATGGCTTTTGATATTTCGTGTCTCTTCTGGTTCCAGATGAATTTTAGGAAAGTTTTCTGTAGCTCTGTGAGGTATACAGATGGTATGAAGCAGGATTGCATTGAACCTGCATAACAATTATGTGATTATGGCCATTTTCAAAATGTTGGTTCTTCCTATCCAGGATCAAGGGATATCTTTTCACTTGCTGAAATCCTCTTCAATCTCTTGTTTCAGAGTACTGTAAATTTTCAATGTATAAATCTGCTAATACTTTTTTGTGAGATTGATAGCTATGTATTTCATTTTTTGACTGTTATTGTAAATGACTTGGCTTCCATAATTTCTCTCTCAGTGAGTTCTTTGTACATAGAAATGTTATTCATTTTTGAGTGTTGACTTTGTATCCTACTATGCTACTGACTTTGGTTATTAAATCTGCAAGTCTCCTTTCTTCAATACTTTTATTGAGAAACAAACAGAAATGAGACAATTTCAAAACCAATTGCTAGCACAGTTTCAATAATTAATGCATTGCATATTGTTGTTCTAGTGAATATTCATTGCACAAGATGATTACATGATATCCTTTCCACAAAGATATATCTAGTCATTGAATTAAGAGACTGCAGTTATATATATATATACACATATGTATCCTATTTTGAATATACAGATACAAAATGGTCATTCATTTGATCTCCCTTTTTGTTTAGTTTTGTCAGAGATGGGAATTCCATTGTCATTTAAATATAGTAGGTGCATGAATTCAACGAAATATTCCAATTTAGTCCAGCAGTCCATAATAGTGGAGGGTTATCCGTACAACTGACACTGTCAGAAGTTGTTGACTTGAGCCTTGTACAGCTCAGCATACTAATATAGCTTTACTTTTTATATTGTTTTTATACTTTCCTGGTGGATGGTTAAGACCAAGATAAGGCAAGACCTATGTAATAAGAAATGAAACTTTTATATCTGATGAGGTCAGTCAAATCACCTCAGGATTTATTCTGAAACATTGTATCGCAGTTTGTAGATCCATTGTCAGTGTCAGCTATGTGGATGAGTGCTTGACCAATTTGCTCAATGTGAAAGCTTCAAAGAATGTTTTCTGTCCATGTGACTGTCATTAGGCGCACTCTACATCATTGATCATTTTCCTTTGTGGCCCCATAATATCCTTGATCGGAAAATTGGGACACAACTGAGTTACATGATGTTACAGTACAGGTTCTCCTATGTCCTGAGTCTTCACTGAATTGAAAGCTTAGGGTCAAAATATTGGCTGTCCTTATAGTCCTTCTTTTTCTCTAATTTTCGGTCTGCAAACTTAGGTTGTTAACCCTGCAGAAGAGAAACTTATTATTATTACCCTACAACATAGGCAGTTGAGCTTAATATCACTATCTGAATATCAAACATTTTAGGCACAACATGGAGCAGGTATTTTCCATCAAGTATTGATATTTTAAAGTTTAAGTCCCAACCAAATATGAAGAAAAAATTTAAAAATAGGAATAAACACTTAAATATCTTTACACAGAAATTTAGAAATATAACCATATACAGCATTGTAGCAGAACAGTTCGGTGACATTTATTTTTCTTGTGTCTTTTTTCATTTATTACCTTTAATTTAAAAGAGAAAAGAAAACTTTTACTTGAGAGACAGTATACCAGTAATTGATATGTTATTAGGAGCAGTAGATATTTAGAAGACCAGAATGGTAGGCATTCCAAGCATGACCCTACCATTACACATTGCTATCTTCAGTGAAGTTGCTTAGTTCACAGGAATCAGCATGTACAGTTAAGTCAGATTGAGAATTCTACCAATTAACTGCTAGTTTCCAAAAACATGTTGAAGATTCTCAGGATCATTGCCTTACCCATCTTGTGCATATAAATGTATGGCTTTGCTCCTGTCATGTTTCCTAGTTTTCTCCTTACCCTCTCTTCATTGTATAATATTCTACAAGTCTCTTAATGGAGTTTTTGGGGTCTTCTATGCACAGTTTTTATGTTATCTGAAAATAATGATAAATTAATTCCTTCCTTTCCAATCATTATTCCTTTTGTGTATGTCTTTTTTATGCTGCTCTTCCTGGTGTTTCCTGAACTGTATTGAACCTGAGTGACAACAGTGAGCATCTCTGACTTGTTTCTGATTTTAAAATGAAGGCTTTCAAAGTTGTCCATGAAGTATAATGTTGACTCTTGGCTTGTTGTAGATGGCTTTTATCACACTGAGATACAAAAGACCATCAATTTCAATTTTCTGTAGTGTTTTTATCATGAATCAATGTTGGACTTTGTCTGTTTTCATTTATTTTTTATTTTTTATTTTAGGGAAGGGTCTAAAGGGTATTTAGGTCTGACTTAGTGATTTCTCCTGTTTACAGCCTTCTGAGTGCTTGGATTAGAGGTATGCCCAGTCACAATTGCCATCTCGGCGTGCCCTGGGGTGGGGTTGTCATGGCAGGTCTGGGGTTCGAACTCCTGATCCCTGAGCCTGCTTGCAGGTGCTTTAATACGCTAAGCTGTTTGGCCGGCCCTCAGGGAAGATTTTAAGAGGAGTAGTCGGTTTTTTTGTACAATTCTGGTATGAATCCATTAGGACCTGAGCTTTTCTTTGTTAGCAGTATTATTATTACATTTTTAATTTTGTTGGGTGATGTTGGGCTACTCAGAATTTTTATATCTCCTTCATTTAGCTTTCATAGTTCATATGTATCTAGGAATCTATCCATTTTTTCTCTATTTTCGATTCTATGATAGTAAATATTTCAGAAATAAGTAATTTTCTGGGGTGATTTAGAAAATTTAATAGTGGTGTTGGTTTGAAAAACATTTCTGTACAATATTTCTCTTTGCAAAAACAGGGAACAACATCAGATGTGCCCATGTTGTGCTGAAAGCAGCGTTTCCCTCCGCTAAATTCTTACAGTGTTTCTGACCTGTACTTTTTAAGCTCCTTTGCCAGTAGCTTCAAGTTGTTAGGAAGAAGTTGTTCATCTTTTGCTTCCATCATTGTCTGAAATACAATTCTTTGAAATGTCTGATGAGCTTTATGAAAACTGTTAGTTGAAAAAAAGTTAGTTGAACAAATAAATCTGTTTGTTTCCTTTTTCCATATTGTCCTCAACATACTTTACTGGATTTTCCAAAGCATTAAGCAATAAATCAGCCACTTCCAGGCTGCCCTTGATAAATGCACTGGACTCTAAATTGTGAGACTATTGTGCTCTAAGCACTTTTCTCAGGCTTGGGCTTTTCTGTCTTTCTCTCCATCAGATAGATGGTGTCAGCAGGCAATATCTGGGGTATCCGATAGTTACTCTGCAAATAGGTCTTGATAGGGCAGTCTAAAAAAGAGCTGGCAAAAACCAAACAAATATTTCTGAGCCAGTTGGTAAACTTCATATCCTATACTCTGAAAATAAAATTTGTCATCTAAAACCAAAACTGATGGAGATATCTGAAGTTGATGAGGGATTTTATTCCAGGGCTGCTTCTAGTACCAGCCAGTCAGGATTATCAAACAGTAGTCAGAATTGTAGTAACAAGACAAGTGTAGGAAAAAACCAGAGACGGTCAGGAGGGAGCAAAACTGGAGGAAAAGAAAAAGAAGCTACAGGGGAATCTTGCAAAGATCATTTTGCTCGAAAACAAACTCAGAGAGCCCAAAGTGAGAATCTTGAGCTTCTCTCTTTGAAGAGACTAACTTTAACAACCAGCCAGTCCCTGCCGAAGCCTAATAGCCATGGTTTGGCTAAGACGGCAGCGACTGTATTTAGCAAATCCTTTGAACAAGTCAGTGGTGTCACAATCCCACATAACCCATCATCTGCTGTTGGTTGTGGGACTGGGACAGATGCCAATAGGTTTTCTGCCTGTAGTCTCCAAGAAGAAAAGCTCATTTATGTTTCAGAAAGGACTGAACTTCAGTGAAGTATCAAGCAGGTCAGCAGAGACCTCCTAGTATTAGCATTACTCTGTCCACCGATTAAAGTATAACATAGTTTTCTTCTTATACCCAGTAAATATGGAAATATGACTGCTCCTTAATGAAAGTGCCCTGGTTCTTTCATGACTGTTCCTAACATGAGCCTTTGACTTTGATGAAGGGAATAATGTCTAGGTTGCAGTAAGTTGAAATATGGTTTTTTTGTTTCTTGGTTTGCCCCCTACCCATTTGAGTCTTTTTCTTTTTCATTGTTACTGTTCTAAGATTGTGGTGTGACAATAAATATTGGCAGGTTGTCTGAAAAAAAAAAGATCTAGAAACAGTAGTTTGTGCTAAGAAGTAACAACACTGGGCCTCCAACTCTGTAGAAATTATCAGATATTGATCCTTCAGTCAGGTGTTGAAATCTTCCAACATGGGTTCAATGCTCTTGGGCAGCATGGACATCTGACACTCATTAATGACAGCTGTCAAGAAGCTTTCCAGGCACATCAACAGTTCCACATTTTCCACTTGGATGGCTGCTGTGGATAGGCCACAGAAAATGCAGAGTCCAGACTGCAGCAGCTCGTAAATCTTGGGGCCCTTGGCGCCACTGGCAGACTTTGTGATGCCTGCGAAACCCCTATGCGCTACCTCCAGAAGCTGGAAATAAGTATTGATAATCTCAGTTTATATAAAGTCTGTACTGCTTTCACCCTTTTCATTCACCATTGAATGAATTTGAATTTTTCTTTCCATTCTTTAATAAGTTAGCTAGGGCTTTATCAGTTTTATTTATTCTTTCAACGAACCAACTTTCAACTCATTTATTCCTTGTATTGTTCTCCTCTTCTTTGCATTTGTTCCAACTCTGATCTTTATAATTTACTGTCTTCTTTGAGCTTTAGACTTGACTTGCTCTTCTTTTTCTAGTAGTTTTAGGTGTAGCATAAGAACTTGGGTTTGTTCTGTTTTCCTGATGTGAGAATTTACTGCTTTATATTTACCACTTAAAATAGCTTCCATTGCATCTTCCAGGTACTGATAATTTATAACTACATTTTCAATAGATTGTAAATATTGTTTAACTTACTCTTCAATTTCATCTTTAACCCATTAATTGTTCAGGAGGATATTGTTCAGTTTCCATGCACATATGGAGTGTTTGCTTTTGCCTTTGTCAGTAATCTCCAGTTTCATTATACCTGGATAGTATACCTGGAAAATTTTTATTCTTTTGCATTTACTTAAGCATGTTCTATGTCCTAGCACATGATCTATTTTGGAGAACATCCAATGTACAGCTGAAAAAAATGTGTATTCTGATGCTTTTGGTTGGAACATTCTATAAAGATCTAATAAGTGTATTTATTCAAAAGTGGTTTAATACTGTTTTTTCTTTTCTCATTTTTTGTATGATTGATCTATCTCTTTTTTCATTGGGATATTGAAGTATCCCAATAAAATTATGTTATTGCTCATCATGTTTTTGTTTCTGTTAAAATGTGTTTTATATGGGCCAACGAGATATCTCAGTGGTTTAAAGCACCTGCTTGGGCAGATGCAGGGACTGGGATTCAATTCCTGGCATGCCATGCTGGCGTTGCCGTTGGGGCATGCGAGATGGCCATTGCAAACTGGAAGATCACTATGAAGTTCTATCTGTGTAGCTAGTTACTATACACCCTGTATTAAAGACATTTAAAAAATATCTTATATAGTTGGGTACTTCTACTTTTAGTGCATATATATTCATAATTGTAGTCTTTTGCTCTTGTAGTTTTCCTCTAACAAGTATGTAATGACTTTCTTTCTCTCTTTTAATCACATTTAGTTTGAAAATTGACATTGTTAGCAACTAGAATAGCTATTCATGCTCTTCTCCTGGGTTCCTGTTGCATGAAGTATTGTTTTTCATCATTTGAAATTAGGTATATTAATTCTTTTGAGTTAAATGTGTATTTTGTATGTAGCATATTGTTCAATTTTGTTTGATTATCCACTCTGCCAGTCTGCTTCTTTTGATTGGTGAATTGAGGCCATTTACATTGTTAGTTATAACTGGGATGTATTGGTCTATCTTTCTGATGCTTTTTTTCTTACTGTAGGATCCATACCTTTCCCCTTTGCTTAATTAATTGGTCTGCTTGGATTTGATGCATTTTTATTATGGCTAACTAAAGTTCTATGTATTTCATTTGTTTACATATCACTTTCTTTTCCCATGCTTGGGAAATTTTCTGCTAATGCTTCTGCAAAGACCCATTTTATATCTTTTGTGTTATATCTAGCTGTTCCATTGATAATTATTAGTCTTATATTATTTTTATTTCATCAACTTGAAGCTGTTGTATTATTTCCTAGTTTCTTTTTATTTTTCCCATTTTTTAAAATGTACTTGGTATAGGGCCTTCAAGGTCTCACACTTCTCCTGTTTTCAGCCTGAGCACTGGGATTATGTAAATATTAAAAGTAATGTCAAAAGAAAAATATTATTCAACTATATAACTATATTCAATTATATATTTTTATATTATTTATATATAAAAACATATTATATATATATATATATAATCTATCATTTATTTGTCATCTACCATTTAGTATGTTGTATCCATCTAGAATCAAGGTAGTTCAACAACATTCTTACCACATGTTTGTAATTTTGCTAAAGACAGATGTGATTTTAAAGAATAAATTTCCACTTGGAAAAGTGAAATAAATTTTTAGGTGTAAGACGTAAAGTGAGAGTTAGGCTAGCCAGACTGCTCAGTGGGCCAAAACACCTGCTTAGGCAGTCTAAGGGACCGAGGTTCAATCTACAACATCATATGCCATGCTAGCCCCACGCCCAGAGCACATTGAGACAGAGACTGAGAATGGGAGTGGTGGTGTGTGCCTGTAATCTTAACACTTGGGAGGTTGAAACAAGGAGGATCGCTATGAGTCTGATCTGTATAGTAAGAAGCAGTAGATCTTGCATTAAAGAAGAGGCAGAAGATGCAGATGAACAGACGAAGCAGGGGAAGCAAAAGCAGAAATGGAAGCCAAAGCACAAGAAGCAGAAGCAGAAGCAGAAGCAGGAGGAGGAGGAGGAGGAGAAGCAGGAAGTAAACTGAACACATTTGAGGAGAGAACATTTGGGGAATGAATTCTTAGTGGTATGCTTCTCTCTGTGATATATTTATGGGTGTGTTCACTGTGTGCACATGCATTTTGTGAAGAAATATAAGTGAACCTACTAATGTTCATTATGGTTGACAAATATATAGCAACAAAGTAGAAGATGTTTCTCTCATCTATATTTCCCTGGGAAATATGGATAGGATACATGTTTTCCTTTTCATCTGACCCTGACCATCGTATGAGGTGACCCCATGCCACAGAATGGGCACTGCAAGAACTGATCTAGTGTTAGTCTCCCAATCTTTACTGTCAATATTTTATCTTTTACTTCTTTTTTATTGTTATTTTCATTGAATAACAAATAGCAATGAGACAGTTTCAAGACAAATCAACAGGACAGATTCGACAAATCAATACATTGCAAGATGTTTTTGTAATGTTTCAGTGTCGTATAAGGTGCATACATGATATTATATTTACAGGCATTATTACAACAGACGTCTCTAATCAGTAAATGAAGAGAATGCAGCTATATACTTATCTTATTTATCTACAGTTGGCTTATATCACAGATTCTACACTTAACACCCTCTACCTAGTTATCTCCCCAGTGTCTGTCCATAGTACTAGAAGCCAACATAATATCTTGTCCAACCACTATCTCACACAATTATGCAGAAGCACAGCATACCCATCTTAACTGTACTGTTTATATACACACATCATGATTCTTCCTTTGTATCCCCCCCCTTTTTTGTCTAGACCTGCCAGAGATGGACACTCCATTGTCATCAAACAAATCTAGGTGCCTGAATTCGGCGACACAATCCAACACAGTCCAGTACTCCACATCAATAGTGACTTATCTGAAGAAGCTATTGACCATAGCCACCTATAGCTCAATCCATCATTATGGCCCCACGCCATATACCTCATTCCCATACTCTTCTGTTGGATGGTTAAGACAAAGATAGATCAAGACCCATATAACAAAAGATGTAGCCCTTGCTTTTGATGAGGTCAGTGAAGTACCCTCAGGGTTCATCCTGCAATACTGTTCCTCACTCTGCAGATCCCCTGTCTGTGTCATCCAAGGGGATGAGTCATGGCCAATGCTTGACCAGTTTGCCTTTTATGAGAGCCTGAGAGAAAGTTTTCTCTCCATGTGACTCTTCCCAGGCACACCATACATCATCAGTCTCTTTCCTTTGGGGCTCCACAATCTCCTTGATCAGAAAATTTGGGACACAACAGAGCCTCATGATGTTACAGTACTCGTTCTTCTATGCCCTGAGTCCCCGCTAACCTTGAAAGGCTAGCGAAAAAATGTTGGCAGGCCTTGCAGCTCTTCCATTTCTCCAATCTTGATCTGTGCACTTAAGTTGTTAACCATCCAGAGGAAAACCTGCTTAGTACCCTGTGGCATATGCTGTTCACTTTGCCCTAACTATCTGACTCAATTGTTTTTAGTTGTTGTTGTAAATCTGTATTTGTATTTCCTCTTTCGACTTCTTATACTAGGGAGACTATACGATATTTGCACATGTGTGTCTGGTTTATTTCACTTACGAGTATATGTTCAAGTGGCATCCACTTCAATGTAAATACTTCAAGTTTATCATTCTTTATAGCTGAATAATACTCAGATATATATATATATATATATATATATATATATATATATATATATATATATATATATGGAATATAGAAATAGCACATCTTTTTCAACCATTCCTCATGTGATGGATATCTTGGTTGTTTCCAAGATTTTCCTATCACAAATTGTGCTGCTACAAACATAGGTACACACATATCACTATGATATGTTTTCAGTTCCTCTGAAAAATTCCCAGTAGGGGGATAGCTGGCTTGAATGGGATTTCCAGTCCTACTCTTTTGAGGAGTCTCCACGCTGACCTCCACAATGGTTGCACCAGTCCACATTCCCACAAGCAGTGGAGAAGTGTTCCCTTTTCACCACAACCTCTCCAACATTTGTTGTTGGTTGATTTCCTTATGATAACCATTCTTTCTGGAGTGACATGGTATCGCATTGTTGTTTTATTTGCATTTCATGGATGGCTAGCGATGTGGAGTATCTTTTCATATATTTATTCGCTTCTTTAATTTCGTCCTCTGAGAAGTGTGTATTCATCTCAGATGCCCATTTCTGAATTGGATCTTTAAATTTGAGGGCCCTGTTATACCTTAGTTCTTTATAAATTCTAGACAGCAGACTTTTGTCTGATTGCTTATTAGTTAGGATTTTTTCAAAATTTGTTGGTTGTCTGTTCACTTTGTTGACAATTTCTTTTGACGTGAAGAAACTCCTCAAGAAGGTACAAGACAAGGATGTCCTCTATCACCCCTCCTATTCAATATAGTTTTGGAATCATTAGCAACAGCCATTAGAAAAGAAGGAGAAATAAAAGAAATAAGAATAGGTAAAGAAGAAGTTAAATTATCACTATTTGCAGATGACATGATACTTTACTTGGAAGACCCAAAAAATTCCACCAAGAAGCTCCTAGAATTGATACGGAAACTCAGTAGTATAGCAGGATACAAAGTCAATACTGAAAAGTCAGTAGCATTCCTCTACACAGATAACAAGCACATTGAAAGGGAAACAATAGAAACAATACCTTTTACTATAGCACCACGGAAAATAAAATAACTTGGAATTCACTTAACCAGGAAGTCAAAGATCTTTTCACAGAAAATTACAACACCTTAAGAAAAGAGATTATAGAGGATTTCAGAAAGTGGAAAGATATTCCATGCTCCTGGATAGGAAGAACCAACGTCGTGAAGATGGCCATACTCCCAAAATTGCTATGCAGATTTAATACAATCCCTATCAAACTGCCACAAACAGACATAGAGAAACCGTTCCTAAAATTTATTTGGAACCACAAATTACCCAGAATAGCAAAGGCAGTCATGGCCAATAAAGACAAGGCACGAGGCATCAGAATTCCTGACTTGAAATTAAACTACAAAGCCACTGTGATAAAATCAACATGGTATTGACAATGAAATAGGCCTGAGGATCAATGGAATAGATTAGAAGATGCAGACGCATCTACGATCACACTCAGCCATCTGATCTTCGACAAAGGGGCCAAACAAGTACACTGGAAGAAAGGTAGCTTCTTTACCAAATGGTGCTATAAAATCTGGCTTTGTACATGCCAAAAACTAAAAATTGACACAGCTCTATCACCATACACTAAGCTAAAGTCAAAATAGATTAAAGATCCAAACATTAAAACAGAAACACTCAATCTCCTGGAAGAGAAAATAGGAGGAACTCTTGAAGACATAGGGCTAGGTAAAGAGTTCATGAACAAACATATATTTGCATGGGAAACACTTGAAATAATCAACAATTTGGATCAATATTTTATCTTTTTTACTCCACTGTAATGCATATGCTCTTGTCCTACCTAAATTCTCCAAGGAAAAGAGTGAGGTAAAGACAGCTATAAGGTGATGGCTTTCACCTGTTTGCCACTACTGGTTATGAAAATAAAGTGAAAGGAGTCTGAGGAGTGTGTACTTACTTGCAAATGGGTCACTTACCTGAGGACATTGCTGTGAAAGGTGCAGAATTGAGTGTGCTCCTTGCCAACCCCAGACCAGGCAGATGCAGTGGCAGATGTGTTAGTATTCTGAGAATGCCAAACAAGCTCCATGGACTAGATACCTTGAAATATAATGCTAGAGTCTTCAAGTCTGTCACCAATGTGTTAGTAGGGCAGTGCTGCCTTCAGAGAGACTAGAATAGTCTCAAATTCTCTAATTTGACTTCTCCTTAGGTGAGCCTTAGCTTAAGGAAGAATTGGTATGCTATGCATCTCTTTCTTAACATGGCATCTGTTCTCTGTATGCTTATGTTGCCTTCTTTCTGCACGTGCCTTTCTCCGCATAAAATCCCTTTTTTTTAAGGACTAATGTCATGTGGAATTAGGAACCTACACCATGTGAATTAAAGTTAATGTGATTGCCACCATAAAATCAATATTTCCAAAGCATTTCACATTATTAACTATTATGACACTTAGATATTATAACTTAGGTGACTGACTTCTCTTGACTTAACTTTTCAGACTGAGTACAGTTCAACCTATGCAGGGGAGTATCAGGTACACTGTAGAGGCCCATTGCAATAGAGCCATTGTAAGGATGGAGAAAGAAGAAAGAGAAAATGTGTGAATGAGAACAAAGGGCTGGAATCAAAGTTTGAGAGCACACTTAAGTCAAGGAACTGTCCTTAAACATGTAAATTAAAGAGAGAGGTTATAGGGAATTGAATGTGAAATTTGAAAGGTTGAGCATGGTATGTGCTGGCTTGATTATTTTCAAGCATTCAATAACTCCCCACCTTTATTCCAAAAGAGGCAGAAAAACAGTAGGAATTTTAGAGAATGTTTATTGATAAGGCTGATAATGGAAAATATGGCTTACATTGGTAAACAAGTGTTTCCTAGAACAGGACCTTGAGTTAGATAGAATAACTGATTATCAGATTTATAGCCACGCTGGGGCATGTAAGGTGCAGACCACTGTAGACATTTCTGTCTTAAAGATAGAGGAATAACTATATTTCCTAACATGTGTCTCCATCCTACGGTTGCTGTGACTCCATTAACCACCTGATGCCCATAAATTCTTCAAAAGTCAGATAGGCCCTCAACTCCACTTAGCTACTCTGAGACAGTTATAGAGGCCTCCCCACCAGGGGGCTGTGCCACCTGGTGCCTATAACCTCTGAATTTATCATAGAAGATGGAAGAAAGATCAACATGATACATTTGGTCTAGACTTCCTGGCTCAAGAAGTGGCCCACTTCATTCCTAGTCCACAAATAAGAACTAGAGCCATGGACTGAGTTACCTACATGGAATATTGGGCAGTGTGGAAGAAGAAGGAAGTGGGAAGGTTAGAAGTAGAAGGCATAAGAGACACAGGTATACTGACCTGTGTCTTAAACATCTTCCCTTTTTTTCACCACTTTGATATGTGCAGAGGAAAGACATAGAAGTGCCTATAGTGTTATGTAACTGGAGCTCTCTTCTAAGGATGGGAACATAGGAGTGAAGAAAAGATACTTCTCTCTACAGGGCAGTGTTTAATGATGACGAGTATTAAAGTGTAACTATGGGAGCAGAGGAATGAAATGGAATTGGCAGGAGGGTCTGTGAGGGATCAAAAGGCTATGAGATAAGAAAAGATATTAGTGAGATGTTGAGATAACTGAAGTGAAGAGTAAAGAAGTGACTATGTGATAGTGAGGGAAGACTCATTTGGAGTATCTGCATTAAAATCATATGCAACCTTATTTAAGTAATATGGGAGAAGCTCTTTTCCGTGTTGTATCATGGTTTGTGTCTCATCATCTGTGCAAAGCCTCATGCAGTTATGGAGCAGTTTCTGGAGTATGTGATTGATTATTGATCCGATACTGGGATTGCAGGTATGAGTGCTATACTCTGGCCCTGGGTGAGTAACCTGCATTACATATAAGGAAGTTACAGGAACTTGCTAGCCACCTCACCTGCTACTCCTTCCCTTGGTGCTTTACTTTTTCTGTTTCCATGAGCTGCGACTCTGCCATGTGCTCCTCAGTCTTTGGACCAGCTGAGTATGGACTGAATCCTTCACTAACTGAGCTAAATAAAGCTTTTCTTCCTTATTCTTGTGTGTTTGGTACCAGCAATGAGGAAAAAGTAATCGAGCTAGCTTGCTTAACTGTAAAATGGAAAAGTAGTACATTCTCATTATCATTTTTGTAGCTATTACATGAATTGATTTATGTAAAGTTTTTCCTGCTATATAAGTAGTGTTACTTAAGCATCATACTAGTATCACAACCAACCGCATCCACTTCTTTTTCCACCCATACCTCTACCACCATACAGACACCACAACCAAGGTCACCACTCCTGCAGCTCTAACCGCACCACTATCATCACCATCACCATCACCACCATCATCACTATCATCACCCTTATCATGACCACCAACACCATTACAACCCTTCACACAACTATCACCATCAACACCTTTACCATCATTGTCAAAATCTCTGCCTCCATCACCACCACAATTGTCACAACCATCACCACTGTTACCTTTACCTCCATTATCTCTACCATCCTCAGGACCAACATCATCATCATGTTTGCTTGGGAGACTGAATGAGAGAGTAAACCAGAGTAAGTAAGAGGAAGTGGTCATTACATGAGAAAAACCAAAAAGGGTAAGGATAGTATGTCCAGATGGTGTGAGACTAAAGGAAGAGAAAGATTAAAAATGATGACTTGATGATGTCAGTCAACAAGGACAAGGACATCTTGACGTTTTCTGGCTCTGAGGGCATAGAGTATCAGAGAGACAGTACCCTATATTCTGAAAAGGTTGAGATCTGTGCTAGGATTAGCAAACCTCAAATAAGAAGAAATGGAGCTAATGTTCATGGAAGAGGTGGAGGCTTTTAGAGGAGTTTACTGCTCATGGCCATGGAGATGCTAAAGTACAATGTATAGATTCGGATAGGAGAAAGACTAGAGCCTGGGCCAGATGGGGCATTCAGTGACAGGCAAAATATAGAAATGGAATTGAGAAGCGAGTATTGCTGGAGTCATGCCTTTCTGTAGGTGATCTGGGTAAACAGAATGGTCATACATAATGAGATTAGAATCTACTGTGTCTTAGAAAAGACTTGGGGGTTTAGAGCACTCCAACTCAAATGGTCCTGTAGACAGTCTGTAGAAAGTAAGGCCTCTTTCCCACCTCTCCATATTTCATGATGCTATCATCTATTCTTATAGTAACACAGATTAGAGACACAGCCTCAACATTTTTGCCCAATCACTTTATTTTTTACCTTCACTAAATTTGTTTGCAAGATCAAGAAGGTGTTTCTTTTTATCTGCTATGATCTTTTTTCAGAATTCTCTTCTCAAATTATTAATCTGTAGAATCTCAGTAGTTCATGAAGTATAGTAAGCACATTAATTCTTGAAATATTTTAAATACAAGCAGTAAATCTACCCAAATTGATCACTACTTTTATTCATACTTGAGAAATTGTATTTACAGTAACATGTTATCATCTATGATTTAGAAAGCCTTACCAGGGCTTCTGTTGATGACTTTAATGACATATCCATGCCTGCTCTCATAATAAGAATACCTAACAAGTGAATTCAGAGAGGAAGTTAAGAGACAGTGAATGTAAATAATTTTTGCACAGTAAGAAAGAGACTCTCTCCTGTTTCTTATTGATGGGGAATATTTTTTCATTCAAAAAAGACAGACACTCATAAAATTTGTGTTACCTCCCTCATTAAAAATAAGTACATGCTGGGGAGATAGCTCAGTAGAATAATTGCCTGCTAGGCAATTGGAAGGTCCTGAGTTTAATCCCTAGTACTGAGAGGAAAAAAAAGTACAGAAGTTAGGCATGTAATCCCAAACTGAGAGAAAGAGACAGGAGGATCCTGCGATTTCAAGGCCAACCTATACTGTATGAGAAACCCTGTCCTAAAAAGGCCAAAACAAAAAGAAAGAAAGAAACAGATAGAAAGAACAAAAGAAGAAAGAAAGAAAGAAAGAAAGAAAGAAAGAAAGAAAGAAAGAAAGAAGGAAAGAAAGAAAGAAAGAAAAGTACAGAAAGGTTCTCGTGATTTATTATGCATAGAATATGTTGAAATGCTGATGTTTTATCTTGATGTGAGTGTATTGTAAAACTGTTGTTTTATACTTATGAAATTATAACTTAACAGTGATGAAATTCTGATTAATACATAAATTGCTCTGATTCCTTGAAAATTGAATTGGTGTGATTATAATGGTATATTTTGGTAGTTGGAAGGTGATTGTGCTGACATCAGCCATCTTGAATAGCTTTGTGAACATGTGTGATGGTTAATTGATTCCAACATATATTAGCATCATTTTTTAAAATTATAATTTTATTTTATTCTGAAGAGTAAAAAAGAAATAACAAAAATCAGAAACAAAGACAGAAATGGGAACATACATATGTATACAGATTTTCTAAACAAGAATATCTGATTAACAATGGTTGGTATGTTATCTATTTTTTATCACCAAATCTGTTGCTCAGTTTAACAGATACCGTTACATAAGATTGGACATATGATTGAATATGACCACTTGCTTTCAAGTAATCTTAAATAATTGTTCTTATCTCTATTATTATCTTTCAAAAATTATTTTAAAGATGGTATAGTAATAATTGATATGATATTAAAAATCGTAAAAACTTAGAAGACCAAGATGACAATTATTCAAACATGATTTTTTATTACACATTACTGTCCTTAAAATGGTTGCTCAGTTCACAGATATTTTTGTCAAGGTAGAATATTTTTTAAGTATAGCTGTGTTGTTGAAGGTGGACTTGAGCTGGCATTTCAACAAGTCTTATACTTTTACAAAGACAAATAAATACAACTTATCTCATAGAGTTTACTGGAATATAGAATTCAAAATACAGGTTGAATTCAAGAATATATGTTAAAAAACCAAAATATAAAAATGCTATTGACCAACTGGAGAATATTAAGCATAAAATTAAAATAAACTTTTCTTTTGAATTTATGGTAAAACACTATGAATTTCTTACAAATGCATCACATGGGGAAATTTTTTAGACAATTCACTGGACAAACTAGCAAATATATTCAAATGACTTATTGTCTTTTTTTATTAATTTTATTGAGAAAAATTTACGAGACAACTACAAAACAGGTTAGTAGGAGAGTAAGAACAATTAATACATTGCACATTGTTATCTTTGTGGCAGTCATTCATAGCAGAAGATGCAGCCATGACATCCTGTCCAAACACTATTAGTACAAATCTTTCTTCTTATTGAATTAAGAGAAAGTAGCTACATATCTATCCTATGTTGTATATACAGATACAAAATGGTCCTTCATTTATGTCTCCCTTTTTAGTTTAGTCTTGTCAGAGATGGGTGTTCCACTGCCGTCCAAATATTGTAGGTGCATGAATTTAGCAAAATATTCCAATATAGTCCAGTAGTCCACAATAGTAGTAGGTCATCCACAGGACAAGCAATGTCCGAAACTGTTGACTTGAGCCTTCCACAGCTCAGCATATTAACATGTCTTCACTTCTCATACCTGGCTTGGGCGCTTTTCTGATGGATGGTTAAAACCAAGATAAAATAAGACCTATATAAGAAGAAATGGAACTTTTGTATCTGAAAAGGTCAGTTAAGTCCCCTCAGGACTTATTCCAAAACCCTGCACTTTGTAGATCCTTTGTCAATGTTAGCCATGTGGATGAGTCATGAGCATTGCTTGACTAGTTTGCTCTGGGAAAGCCTGAGAGAATGCTTTCTCTCCTTGTGACTATCCATAGGCAGACTACATCACTGATCACATTCCTCTGTGGCCCCATAATCTCCTAGATCAGAAAATTTGGGACAAAACTGAGTTAAATGTTACAGTATAGGTTGTCCTATATTCTGAGTCTTCATTGACAATAAAAGGTTAGGGCAAAATGTTGGCCGTCCTTACAGCCCTTCTTTTTCTCTAATTTTTGGTCTTCAAACTTAGGTTGTTAACCTTCCAACAACAAAGTTTCTTACTGCAATTAAAGATTTCAGGTTTTCCCAGTTAGAATTGTATTAGCCATTGGGTTGTCATAGATGGCTTTCATCAGATTGAAGTATAGGTCAGCTAGTCCTATTTTCTGTAGGACTTTGAACATGAATGAATGTTGGACTTTGTCAAAAGCCTTTTCTGCCTCAATTGAGATGTTTATGTAGTTTTTACATTTACATTTATTAATATGGCATATTAAATTTATTGATTTGTGTTTATTAAACCATCCCTGAATCATTGATATGAATCCTACCTGGTCATGGTGTATAATCTTCTTGATGATTTGCTGTACAATATTTGCTAGGATTTTATTGAGGATTTTTCCATCTATGTTCATGAGGGAGATTGGCCTATAGTTCTATTTATTAGTTGTGTCTTTCCATCGTTTTGGTATCCTTATAATACTTGCCTCCTTGAATGGTTTTGGGAAGAATGCTTCCTTTTCAATTTTCTTGAAGAATTTTAGGAGTATATGGATTATATCTTCCATAAATTTCTTGTAGAATTCAGCTATGTATCCATGAAGATCGGGACTTTTCTTTATCGGTAGCTTTTTTTATTACATTTCGTATTTCATTTTCTGTTATTGGAATATTGAGAGTTGTTATATCTTCTTGATTCACTTTTGATTCTGTGTATCTTTCTAGAAATCTGTCCACTTCTTGTGTGCCTTGTATTCTGCGAGAGTAAAGGTTCTCAAACTAGCAACTCATAATCTTCTGAATTTCTACTGGGTTGGTGGTATTTACACCCATTTAAGTCCTTGTTGCTTGCATTTGAATTTTTCTTTCCTCTTTTTCATGAAGTTAGCTAGGGGCTTATCAATTTTATACAGTCTTTGAAAGAACCAACTTTTTGATTCATTAATTGTTTGAACTGTTTTGTTCATCTCAACTGAATTAAGTTATGCTCTAATTTTTATTTCTTCCCATCTTTTTGTCTGAGTTTGATTTGTTCTTCTTTTTCTAGATGCTGGAGTGCAACATAAGTGTACTTATTTATTCCTGTTTTGTTTTCTTTACATGTGAGTTCCTAGCTATGAACTTCCCTTGGAGAACTGCTTTCATTTCATCGCATAAATTCTGATAAGTTTTTGACAAATTCTCATTGAATTGTAGATATTGTTGAATTACTTCCTCCGTTTCATCTGTGTTTCATTGGTCACTGAGTAGGGAGTTTTTAAGCTTCCATGTATTTGGGGGATTTTTCTATTTTCTTTTCTCATTTCTTTCCAGTTGAATTGCAGTGTGGTCAGATAATATGCATGGAATAACTTCTCCTTTCTTGCATATACTTAAGCATGACCTATGGACCAGTATGTGATCTATTTTAGAAAATGACCCCTATGCATGTGACGAAAATCTATTCAGCTATGTTTGGGTGGAACACTGTGTCTATGTCCACTAAGTCCATTTGTTCCAAGCTCTGCTTCAGTTCTGCTACTACTTTGCTAATTTTTTGTCTGCTTGCCGTATCTTTTTGGGATAAGGTAGTGTTAAGGTCTCCTGTTAAGATTGTTGTACTCGATATTAGATTTATCATGTCCATTAAGATTTGTCTTATATAGTTGGATGCTCCCTGTTTGTGTGTATAGTTTATAAATGTTACTTCTTCCTCTTGAATCTTTCCCCTAACCAGTATATACTGGCCTTCTTTATTTTGTTTGATCATTTTTCGTTTGAAGTTGAGAGTATCTGAGAACAGTAATGTTACCTCTGCTTTTTTATGAGGTGTTGGAACTTGTACTGTTGTTTTCCATCATTTGACTTTCACCTATGAATTTCTTTATGAGTGAAGTGTGTTTCTTCTATACAGAATATAGTAAGATTTTCTTTTCTAATCCACTGTGTCACTCTATTTCTTTCTATTGATGAATTGAGTCCATTTACATTGATGGGTATAATTCAGGTGCATTGATTTGTGCTCAACATATTATTTAGCTGTTGTTCACACCTTTTTTCCCTGTGTTTAATTGTTTTCCCTATTTAGTGGGTTTCTTCTGTTCTCGGTTGTGGAGTTCTGATCATATTTCTCCTTCTCTAGAACATCTTTTAATAGTGTGTGTAGGGTTGGATTTTCACCATAAAATTCTTTAGTTTTTCTTCATCCTGAAAGTACTTCTCCATCAAACATGAAAGACAGTTTTTCAGGGTATAGTAACCTGGGCTGGAATTTGTTTTCATAGAAATGTTGAAATACTCTGCTCCATGCTCCTTATGCCTTCATGGTATATGAAAAGAAGCCAATCATCATTCTGATTGGTTTTCCTTTACATGTGATTTGTTTCTTTTCTCTAATGGATTTCATCATATTGTTCTTGTGCTGGATTTCTGGAATCTCGACTATTACATGTCTCGGTGTATTTTTAATTGGGTTGAAGTTATTTCGAGTCTGTGTGCTTTAGTTAGCTGAATGTCAGATTGTTTCCTCATATTTGGGAAGTTTTCTGCTATTACTTCTGCTCATATTATTTTTATATGATTTTCTTTCTCATTCATGCCTATTAGTTCACTTTACTCATCTTTGCATCTTCTTACAGGTGTTGACTTACTTTTTCCTACATATTGTTTTTAGCAAATCTTTTCTTACCTTCTCATTATCTGGAACAGATCTTCAAGATCTGAATTTTTATCTTCACTTTCACTCAAATGAGTTTTCAAGCTTGTGACTTTGATTTTAAGTTCTCTATATCTCTTTGACCCTTCTTCCTGCTATCTATTTCTTTCCTGAATTACACATTGGAGGAATCCGCCACTTTTTAAATCTCCTCTATGTTTTTTCACTGTCTTCTTGTGAAGAAGATATTAATTCTTTTACTTCAGAGTTTATTTCTGATCTGATTTCCTGTATATGTTTGTGCATTTGATTCTTTATTTCAGATGCTCTTAATTAAAAGTGTTCTGTTTTCATTTCAGAGATTAATTTTCATCTTAATTCCTTTATACCTTTGTGCTGTTGTTTCTATTAATTCATAGATTTCTTTTTATTTCATATTTTAATTTTGATGTGAGTTACTCTATACCTTTCTGTTGTTGTCTATTTCTGGCCCTATTAATTCAGACTTTTCTGTGTACTAGTGTTTTCTGAACTTGTTCTGGGTGAGCTCGGGACCTGAGATTGCATTTCGCTCCTTTTCTTTGTCATTTTATGTAGCACTGTGTACTGATCTTTGTTGTAGAGCTTTGGCGCAGTTTTAGCACCCACTACAATTTAGGTTCTGATATATCAAGTTCTAGTTCATCCAATTGTGCCTGGCTTGGGTGTGGCTACTGTGCTGAAGTTCTTCCTGCTGCTGCCCTTGAATTTGAACCTATTGTGCCACTCTAGTAAGATGTTTTCCTCCTGGATTTGCTACTTGGCTTTGATCCTATTCTCACTGCAGAGACTTAAGCTGCAGAGCTTCACCAGAGGCCTGTATGCCAGGCCTTTGCTGCATCTGGAGGGGTATAAGGGCTGGGCAGGATAGTGCAGAATCTCTCCCACACATTCACAGGGCATGGGTTTAGGTGGGTTTGGAGGGCTCCTAAGAGTGTGGTGGAAGTCCTCACCCATAGCCTGAGCTTTGGCTAGCTCAGAATGATTGGTTGTGTTCTGGACAGTCCTTGGAAATCTCTCTCTTGTGTGGGTGGCCTTGGATTGGTCTTGTGGGCACAAGAGAGCATACAAGCTGTCCCACACACTCACAGGGCCTAGGTTTGGTTGGATCTCATATCTTCGTATCATTAAGGAGAAAACACAGTTTGAATATTTTGCTCAATGAGAATTCATGACTTGGGATATTTTTATTGTAAAAGTTAAATTGGTTTCTCCTCTTTCTTTTTGCTCTGTCCGCAATCAGGATACACCTTAGTAAGGAGTTATTTTAATGTATGCATTTCAGGCATCATGGCTTTCAAGCACTCTGGGGTTCTGGTTTACTGAACTCCTAGAAAGAAACTGTCAGTTTACCTCCTGGATTTTCAATGGCCGGCCCCACTGCTTTTGGATGACAGGCTTTTTTAACTGCCAAGGATTTTTAACTGCAGTGCGACAGGTAATATTTCTGATTTGTATTGCTTGTGCTATTGTCATTCTCTTCTTTAAGACTTCTGTTTACTTTGGAGTTTTAAAGAGTATAATAAGGTAGACAATGCTGTCTCTTTTGGTGGTTACAGATACATAATCATGAGCATAAATGCAATTATTCATTCCCAGGCTACTAACTCAAAATACAAATTACTTGTCAGTTTTGTATTTGATTTAATTTAATTATTTCTCCTTTTTAGAGCTACTCAAATTAGGAAATATATGGTTATCATGAGAGAATTTTATAAATTTCTTAAAACAGTATTCTAGTTTTATATTTAGGATAATTTGGAGCTTAACTTTGACCCTAGTTATTTCTACAAAGACAAATTTCTAACAGTTCTCTCAATTTTTTTGATGCCCTGAATAGGAAATAACTCGGGCCAATAAAGGCTGGGCTCTGGACAATACAGTACTTTGCAATGAAGTGACCAAGTGGATGAAGGATGACATCTCTACCCCTCCTGCAGAGGGTGTTTATGTGTATGGCTTATACCTGGAAGGTGCTGGCTGGGATAAGAGGAACATGAAGCTCACTGAATCAAAACCCAAAGTGCTCTTTGAGTTGATGCCTGTGATAAGGCTTTATGCAGAAAATAGCAGTAAGTCTTGTAAATTTGGTGAAGGTTGGTATTATTGGATTGGATGACTTTCTAAAGACTAAATCTATTTATTATTTTATTATCATGTAATGAGGATTTTATTACTTTGTCAAGTTTATATTTGCACCTATGTTTAGTGAATGCATGTTGGCCTCTGGACATATTCTTTACTGGTAATGGGGATCTGACAGTTCCAGATACCTTTTGATTATCTAATAAAACAGTAATACATGGATGCATACTCATGAAGAATTCAGAGATGTGAAGTGTAATTGAAAAGTACAGTCAATATTCAATACATTGTTATGTTGAAAGACACATTGTCATAAATCCCTTTAAAACCCCTTCTCATTTTGAACACATATGAGGCATCATTCTTACTAATTTCTTTTTTTTCTGACTTAGCCCATCCTGGGAGCAGTTATTGATGTGGCATGTTGTGCCAGGGATTGAACCACAGTCCCCTGTGCCTGCCTAAGTTGTCTAAGCAGGTGCTACAGACCACTGAGCTATCCCATACCCACTGGCCTATACCCACTAATTTCTGAAGTAATTCTGGAAGTCTTCTACAAATGTCTTCCTAATTTCCGAAACATATATGTGGAATGGTGCCATTGAAGGTTGTTAAGCAGAAAGTCAGGCTCACGGAAACCATGCTGTAACACTTTGCTCACTAGATCCAACACTGAGGCTTCTCAATCTTTCCTAAAGTCAAAATGACAATGAAAGTCAATGCTTTGGGTGATTCAGAACACAGAAGTAGCCACAGCAGCACAACTAATGACACTCAAAAGAAGACTTCCTAAACTGCTTCAGAAATTGCCAAGAACAATGGGACAAGTATATTCAAAGGGAGGAGTGTTTTATTGTTTTGTTTTGTCTTTTTCTTTTTTTTTTTGTTTTTGTTTTTGTTTTTTTGGTGGAACTGGGGATTGAACTCAGGCCCTTGCATTTGCTAGGGAAGCACTTATTCCACTGAGCCATGTCCCCTGCTCCAGGAGTGTTTTGAGGGGCATTAATGGCAATGTCTTTTACTCTAATTACTTGAAAAAATTTAAATACTATGCTTTTACCACAACTCATATGTTATATCTGATGAGGTAAGCAATAGGTATCTAATACAGCTCTTGTATAAAGAGGAGAGAGGTGCAGCAGACGAGTTCATGTCTTTGAAGAATGGTGAGAGCAGGGAGTTAGTGGTTATTTTCTTTGCAAGACTCCACAAGGCTCATCCTCCGGATGTGGCTCTGCCAGTTTTGCAGATTTGAGTCAGTCTATGAAATTTAGAACACATTCTAATAGGGCAATTCTGGCCTCCAATTTCAGTGCATGAATGTAATAATGCTTCTAAGAAGTACAGATACAAATTTTGTTTTGATGAGGTTATCAAAGTTCTGTTTGACACATCTAACGCTGTGTGGGCTATTTTCCATTCTTGGTCTGATGTTTCTGGAGACTTTCATTATTGCATCTCACCCAGATAACTTCCCCTCAGCAATCACATTTTAGAGCCCCAAAGAATTCCCAGTCACTGTAGAGCCATATGTTATATGTTTGAGCCAGCATTATAGTGGGTCAGAAGGAATATCTCCAGTGATTTTAAAGTAAGAAATAAAATAACATCACTTTAAATGGTGGTGGTATTTAAAACACATACATATTTATTTTTATGCAAACATTTGCTGATTGCCTAGTACATCAGCTATGACCTTAACTCCTAAGATAATTATGAACCAGATCCTATCCAAAGGACTCATACTCTAGTGAGACAGATCAATAAATAGATAAATAATGAAAATATAATTTTATTAATTATATAAAGGAGATATATGCTTAGGGAACTAGAAAGAAAAACAAAATATGCCAGGAAGTTAGGAAGATTGCTTTTGAGATGTGGCCAAGATTCAAAGTGATTGAAATTAGAGAAAGATTTCTCTTGGCATAGGGAGATAGCTTTAGTTCACTTGGCCATTTAGTGACTATTTGTCTGGTAGTGACAAACACTGCTCTAGAGCTGGAGATACAACAGTGGAAAAGACCAGGGAGACTCTTTTTCAACTCTTTCAGAATTGTAGGTAGGATGGGTTAGAGGAAAATGAGTGGAGTGGCCATGCAACACAGAGACAGTCAGGTCTTGGTTATCTACAGATTCTGTACTTTTGAGTTCACTTACATGTTAAGATTCTTTGTAATCACCAACTAAATATTTACAGTCATTCACATGTATCCACAGAGAAGCAAAACAATTGAGCTACTTGACACACATGTTCCCAGCTCATGCTGGACAGTGTGACATTCTGCTTTCTTACTTCAGCTCTCATACTGTAAACAAGTGTCGATATGGGGGTGTGTTTAATGCTATGGAGTTCCAGAGCTCCTGGTTTTGAGTTCAGTATTTTGTAAATCAACACCATATACTAAAACTGTGTCTTTAAATAGAAACACATTGTGCAAAATTATGCATTAACAAGTTAATGAACGTGTTGTGACCAGTTTTGCAGCAGGTAGCATTGCATTTCCCCTAAGAGCACAGATTTGGTATTTGTTAATTTGTATCCATGAAGACTTTATCCTGTCTGTATAATAATCATGCAGACTTCAGAAAATACTCTGTGCTGTCAGCAAGTACACTCTATTATGCTAAAGTGTGAGATAATTTAGGGGTTTAGTGAAGACAGATCATTGAAGTGAGTGTGACAGAAATGGGCTGGGCTGGTATTGAGGAGCACAGGGAAGAGTGCTGAAGTAAAAGCAGCAAGTCACATGCAGCATTTGATGAACAGCAAAGTGAGTGTAGTGATGATATAAAAAAATGCAAGAATGGAAAGAGATGAAGTCAGAGTGTGCGTAGGGGCATGATGTGAGGACTTTGGGGTAGTGTAGGAATCACAGGGATCAAGGATGATGAGCAAAAGATCACCCGTGTATAAAGGATGCTTGAGTTTTACAGGGTTGTAAAGTTGCTAACATCAATAACTTGTACATATCTTTCCTTTGAAAGAATTCATACATGAGCAAGGATGGTGAATAAGATGTTCAGAGAGGGAAGGAAGCCCAGAGAAAGTCTATTGGAACATGTTGGCAAGTGATGAAGACCTACAGCAGCAAATAAAAGGAAGGGAGAGGACAGGAATGAAATAGAGACAGTCAATAGGTAGGATGTGCACAGGATTTGGAAACACTTTGAATGAGAGGAAGGTATTGGTCATCTTTCCCATTGGGACAAAATGCTTGACACCCAAACCTAAAGGAGGATTTAATCTAGCATGTGATTTGGGGTTTTCAACCCATGATTGGCTGATTGAAAATCAGAAATGACATGATGAAAGGAATGACAGAGAAGAGGATGCACCTCATGGTATCCAGGAAGTGGAGAGCAAAAGGAGGAGCCATGAACAAGAGTACTCCCCTACAGGTTATATTGCTGGTGATGCATCACTCAAGCAGGACCCACTTTCTAATGAGATACCAAATAACATAAACCTGTCAAAGGAATAATACAATGGTAAATATATAATAATACCAAGATGTAGTCATCTTCCCCAATCCACTCTTTTTTTGGGATGGGGTATTTTATGTCTAGATTAGTGTTGGTGAATCTATGACAAGCATTCCACAGTGAGCTTTCAGTGACTTTGAAAGTTCAGAAAGGTTCACTATTACCTACTAGATGATAACAAAATGGGAAGGAGAGAATTCAAAGCTGTTACAGGTTTTGGGTTTCTCACCTACATAAAATGAAAGTTGGGCTATTAATTGGGGTTGAGACTCTCCACAAAACACACAACTTCCTTAAACACAGAGGATTAGCATCACAAATTCGAGAGCATTTGTGACATTTTAGTGTAGCTTTTCATGGCATTTATGTTCCAAGTGAAGCTTGTGGTACCTAGCCATGCTCTCCACTTTAGTCGAAGAAAATTCTGCCACAGTTGAAGAAGAAAGCTTATTCTACTATACCATCACTGTTGTATTTAAATTTATACCACCACATTGGAGGAGCATAACCTATCAGCTATGTTTCTGTTTAGAGAGCAGTGAGGTGCATGGAGGAAATCATTTGTGGTTTGCAATGGGCTTCCAGATTCTGGAATGCAAGTTGAGACTTGGAGAGGAAGGAGAAGCAGTGGCCTGTGACCATGAACAGCAGCAATGCAGTGAGGGTATTACAGATTCCAGTGCCTAAGTTGTGTTGGTGCTCTGATTTGAGCACCTACTGACCTATGGGCTTTATTGAGGCCTCGAATATATGAATGTAGCTCACCTTTATTTGCCTAGAGAACACTCGATTACAAGTAATAGAAACTTCTAGAAAGATATGGAATCTGCGCTTGGTTTTGAACATGAAGATGGCCTGACAGACTCAGGAGAATTACTTGGTAAATGCTCGATAATAATCAGAACAACGACAAAATAAAACAAAAACTTGATTTCTTTGAAATTTGTGCTATGTACCAAACACTGACTTACTCTTTTATGGAGATATTCTATGTCTTTCTTAAACTGACATTAAAAGATTGTTATTTTTATCTATATTCTATCTTCACTATAGCAATAAATTAAATACCAGGCAAGTTCAGTTGTTAACTCACAGTTAAACATCTGATAAGAATAGAACTGCAATGCCAACTATGTTTTATTTCAGATTATGGCTCCTTCTACTCCTTGGCTATTTCCAAGGGTTCCCACATTTGGGACTTGGGAGGTGGGGTTTGTCTAGGACCCTTGGGTATCAGCAGATTTTAGCTGCACATGAAGCTTCTGGAGTGACTTACGCAAGGTAATGTGGTGAAGCACATTTTTCTCCATCCTCCCAGCCATGTTAGGATATCTCGTGGCGTGCAGCCCCTCCACTCATGCCCAAGATGAACGCTGTGGTAGAAGCCAAGTTCGACATCCTTCTGGCCACTGACTCTTACAAGGTTACTCACCGTAAACAGTGTCCACCCAACACAAGCAAAGTATTCATACTTTGCCGTGTAAAGAAGATAGAAAACTCCAAAGTAAGGAAGGTGAAATACAAGGAAACAGTATTTTGTGGGTTGCAGTACATTCTTAATAAATACTTAAAAGGTAAGGTTGTCACCAAAGAGAAAACCCAGGAAGCCAAAGAGGTATAAAATGAACATTTCCAGAACAATGTCTTTAATGAAAAAGGATGCAACTACATTTCTGAGAAGTACGATGGCATCTCCCTATAAAAGAGAAGGTCATTCCTGAGGGCTCTGTCATTCCCAGAGGAAGTGTTCTCTTCACAGTGGAAAACACAGATCCAGATTGCTACTGGCTTACAAATTGGATTGAGACTATTCTTTGGTATCCAATTACAGTGGTCACAAATTCTAGAGAGCAGAAGAAATACTTGTTGGAAAAGTTCTGGTAACATAGATAGCCTGGAATACAAGTTACATGATTTTGGCTACAGAAGAGTCTCTTCCTAAAACACTGCTATCATAGGGGAATCTGTTCATTTGGTTAACCTGAGAGGAATGAATACAGTAGTGGTAATTGCTCTAATTAAAAAATATTATGACATAAAAGATCCTGTTCTGTGCTATTCTTTTCCAGTAGCAAACACCAGTATGATTACAGCTTGGGGAAAAGATCATGAAAAAGATGGTTTTGAACATATAGTAACACAGTTTAATCTCAATCACAAGATTATAAAATTGTTTGAGTGAAAGTGAAGCTAGAGTTTCACATCTTGAAGATGCTCTTGCAGCTAGTGAAAAGGTAAGAAAAGATTTCTTATGAAAACTAGGATGCAGGAAGAAATAATTCATCACCTGCAAGACAATACAAAGATGAAAAATATGAGAATACTAGGCATCAAGGAGAAAGGAGTCAATACAAATGATATATAAACAATATGGGCATAAGTAAGAGCAGAAAACTTCCCAAATATGAGGGGAAAATCTGACATTCAGGAAACTGAAGCATACAGAAATCCAAAGAACTTCAACCAAATAAAAATACACTGAGCCCATCCCCAGGCCCTGAAGTATGTGAGAGAGCTTCTGCTCTCTACTCCACCTCCCATAACAAGAACAGGCTGTGCAAGAGAGACATTTCCTATATTCTGCACAGCCTGCCTTGTGAGTGAAAATTTCAGCCACATCTTGAGATGCTCCTGATATGCCCAAACCCAGGCCCTATGAGTGTGTAGGAGAGCTTCTGCTCTTTCCTGCATCCGCTGGACCAAAAATGGGGCCACAGATTGACAGAGACATTTCCCCTCCTCCTCGGAGCCTCCCCCTCCCATCCAAAGCCAGTACAAATAATGCCTCGCGAGTGAGACCCTCTATTGTCCTCAATATCCCTCCACACCTCCAGAGCCACAGCACTAAGTGAATGAGTCAGTCTGTGGCGCTCTCAGGACCACCAGATCCAGCCCAGACCATGTCCAGCAAATGTGTGGGAGAGCTTCTGGCTTCCCTGCCCCCGCAGGATTTCCTCAGACAAAAACTCAGAAATGTGGCGTGAGTGAGACACTCTACCACTCTTGGGACCCCTCCACCTCTCCAGAGGTCCCACTCTCTAGCCCGCCCAGTGAGTGAGAACTTCTGTGACATTCTTGGGACCCCCAGATCCAGCCAAAGCCCAGGCCCAGTTAGTGTATGGGAGAGCTTCTGCCCTTTACATGAGCTAAGGGCACAACACAGGGGCACCAAATTTTCATTGTTGTGCCAGAGGGGCACAATAGGTTCATTTTCAAGGGCCGCAGCAGGAAGAAGCTGAACACCACAGCTAGACCCAAGTCAGGCATAACTGGATTAACTCAAACTTAATACAGCTACATCTGAATTTCATTAGTTGCTAAGGTTATAATTGCTCCAAAGCTCTATACCAAAGGTCGGAGTCAGGGCCATACAATATGATAAAGAGAAGGAAAAAAATGCAATCTTGGGCCTTGAGCCCATTCAGAACAAGTGTAGAGGACACTAGCTCAGCTGAAATGTATAAATTCATAGGGTCGGAAGTGAAGAAACAATAGCACAAAGGTACAGCAGAAATCAGGGCAGAATCAATTTCTGAAATTAAAAAAGAAATTTCTGAATTCACAGCATCTGAAGTAAAGAATCAAATACAGAAAAATGGAGGAAAACCAATGCCCACCCAGAACAAGTACAAAGGACGCTAGCTAAGCTGAAATGTATTAATCAATAGAGCTTTAAGTAAAGAAACAACAGCAGAAAGATATATAGAAACTCAGAGGAGAATTTCAGAAATAAAAAAAGAAATCTCTCAATTCATATCATCTGAATTAAAAAGTCAAATACAGAAACATATGGAGGAAACCCAATCTGAAATAAAAATTTTGCAGTACAAGAACTGCTTCTAAAGAAGACATTGATAAAAAAAAATAGAGGAGATTAAAAAATGACAGATTCCTTGAATGAGCAATATGGGAAGGAAATAAATCGCATGAAGCAGAGTCAAAGAGATTTAGTGGGATTTAAATCTCGATCACAAGTCTGCAAAAATCACAAGTCTTAAAATGAAGACAGAGTCTCAGATCTTGAAAATGCTGTTACAGGTAGTGAAAAGGTAAGAAAGGATCTCTTAAAAACAACTAGGATGCAGGAAAAAATAATTTATCACCTGCAACACTATGCAAAGATGAAAAATATGAGAATACTAGGCATCAATGAGAAAGAAGGAGTCAATACAAATGATATAAAAACAATATGGGCATAAGTAATAGCAGAAAACTTCCCAAATGTGAGGAAACAATCAGGAAACTGAAGCATACAGAAATCCAAAGAACTTCAACCCAAATACACTGAGACATATAATACTCAAGATCCCAGAAATAACAATAAACTGAAAGCTGCTAGGGAAAAGAAACGGATCAGATTTAAAGGAAAATTCATCAGAATAATGGCCGACTTCTCTTCACAAACCGTAAAGGTAAAAACAACATGGAGCAGAGTACTTGAAGTCCTCCATGAAAACAAATTCCAACCCAGAGTACTATAGTCTACAAAAATCTCTTTCAAGTTGGATGGAGAAGTGAAATACTTCCATAACAAAGAGCAACTAAAGAATTTCATGATGACAAAGTCATCCCTACACACACTACTAAAAGATATTCTAGAGAAGGAGCAAAATGATATACTGGTTAGGGGAAAATACTAGAGGAAGAGGTAACATTCACAAATATATATGCACCAAACATGCGAGTAGCCGTCTATTCAAGACAAATGTTAATGGACACTAAAAAGTCAATATACAATAGGAGAATTTTAACAGGAGAGCTTAGCACCCCCTTATCCCAAAACGATTGGTCAAGCAGACAAATAATTAGCAAGATAGTAGCAGAACTGAACCAGAACTTGCAACAAATGGACTTGGTGGACATATACAGACTGTTCCACCAACTGACAGCTGAATATATCTTTTTTTTTTAGCTGCACATGGGTCATTTTCTAAAATGAACTTCATACTGATCCATAGGTCATGATTAAATTTATGCAAGAAAACAGAAATTATCTGACGCATATCATTTGACCTCAGTGCAATCCAACTGGAAATGAGACAATAAAACCAAAACCCTATAAATACATGGAAGTAAATCATGTACTCCACGAACAATTGGTCACTGATGAAATTAAACAAGAAATTCAACAATATCTACAAGTCAAAGAAAATCAAGCACAACTTATCAGAATTGATGGGATGTGATGAAGGCAGTTCTCAGGAGGAAATTTATAGCTGTGAATTCACACATCAGGAAAACAGAATGGGAACAAATAAACACCTTAATGTTGTACCTCCAACATCTAGAAAAGGAAGAACAAGCCAAATCCAGCACCCAAAGAATGGAAATCATAAATATTAGAGCAGAAATTAATTCAGTTCAGATGAAGAAAACTGTTCAAAGAATTAATGAATCAAAATTCTGGTTCTTTGAAAGATTAAATAAAATTGACAGGCTTCTAGCAAATCTCATGAAAAAGAGCAAAGAAAACATTCAAATACAAGCAATAGCTCGATCCCACCCACGCCCGCCCAGCCCCACAGACGGGCCAGAGATAGCACGGCTGAGTCCTCCATCCTCCTCCATCCTGCCTGCACCCGCCCAGCCACAGAGACCGGCCAGAGACAGCAGCTGACTCCATCGGCCTCCGGGATCCCGCCCCAAGCTCTCCCAGTGAGTGGGAATTTGCACGACTCACGAGGCTTCCCAGATCAGTGAGAGTGTGGTGAGTCTAAGGGAGAGCCATTGGCTTCTTCCCAAGCGCGCTACCCACATCCCCGCCCCCAACCCCTCGAAGCCAGTGACTGGCCTGAAACCTCAGGACCCATTCAGCAACACCTCCCCAGATCCACTGCCTTAAAGCCCGCTGAACAAGTGGGAATTTCCCCGATTCTCTGGGCATCAAAGTTCAGTGAGTGGAGAACTCCAGGCCCGGCGTGCCTGAGAGACATTTCAAAGGGATTCCCTGCCCCCCCACCCCCAAACCCCGTGCCATGGTGAGAGCTCCAGGCACACTGTGCCAGAGAAACATTCCAGGTGATTACCAGTACCAAGCCACAGCACCAGATCCAGTGCAGGTCGGCCTGGAGTGAGAACTCCAAACCTGCCATGCCAGAGGGACATTTCTCAGCAATTCTCGGTCCCACGCCACAGACCGAAGCCCAGCACAGCCTGGCCTGTGAGTGAAGGCTCCAGGCCCACTGCACCAGAGGGACCTTTCCCAGCCTTCTCGTGTTATGGCCTGTAGACCCGGACCAAGAACAGGCTGGCCAACCCAGTACAGCCGACTCAGTGAAAAAGATCATCCACTATACTTTTGTGAGCGCAGAAGACCCACCAAAGCCCAGGCCTGCCCTCCAGGGGAAAGACCTGCCTGACACAGGAGGGCTGACCCCGGGAACCAACAGAGGGGTACCAAAGGAGCTGCAGGAAAAAGGGAACTTAACACAACTGCTGGATCCAGGATAGGCATACCTGGAAAATCTCATACTTAATAGACTGGCACCTGAATTGCATAACAAGCTAAGGTTATAGCTGCACCAAAGCTCTACACCAAAGGTCAAAGATCAGTGCTATACAAAATGACAAAGGGGAGGGGAAAAATGCAATCCAAGACCTCGAGTCCATTAGGAAGGGCAGAGGACACTAGCTCAGCTGCAATGAATAAACTAAGATACAGCAGCAAAGGAACAACAGCAGAAAGCTATAGAGGAAATAAAATGAGAAGTAATTCCCCAAATTAAAAAAGAAATATTTGAATACATAGTATCTGAAATAAAGAATGAATTCCAGAAACATTGGGTGGAAAAACGATGCTCACCCAGAACAAGTGCACTATTCCAACTGATATATATGAATTAACAGCATCTGAAGCAAAGAAACAACAACAGAAAGACAAGGCAGGAGGCATCATAATTCCTGACTTGAAATTAAACTACAAAGCCACTGTGATAAAATCAACATGGTATTGGCAACAAAATAGACCTGAGGATCAGTGTAATAGATTAGAAGGTGCAGAAGCATCTACAAACACTCTCAGCCTTCTGATCTTCAACAAAGGGGCTAAACATACTCACTGGAAGAAAGCTAGCCTCTTTAACACACGGTGCTGGAAAACTTGGCTTTCTACATGCCGAAAACTAAAACTTGACCCAGCTCAATCACTATGCACTAAGTTAAAGGCAAAATGGATTAAAGATCTAAACATTAAAACAGAAACACTCAATCTACTGGAAGAGAAAGTAGGAGGAACTCTTGAAGACATAGGGGTAGGTAAAGAGTTCATGAACAAACATATATTCGAAAGAATCAACAACTGGGATCAACTCTTCTTACGGAGCTTCTGCATGTCAAAAGAAATTGTCAACAGAGTGAGAAGACAACCCACGAATTTTGAAAAATCCTAATAAGCAATCAGACAGAGGACTACTGTCTAGAATATATAAAGAACTAAGGTGCAACAGGGCCCTCAAATTTAAAGACCCAATTCAGAAATGGGCATCTGAGATGAATACACACTTCTCATAGGACGAAATTAAAGAAGCAAATAAATATGTGAAAAAATGCTCCACATCACTAGCCATTTGTGAAATGCAAATAAAAACAACACTGAGATACCATCTCACTTCAGAAAGAATGGCTATCATACAGAAATCAACCAACAACAGATGTTGAAGAGGTTGTGGAGAAAAGGGAACACTTCTCCACTGCTGGTGGGAATGTAGACTGGAACAACCATTGTGGAGGTCAGTGTGGAGACTCCTCAAAGTAGTAGGACTAGAAATCCCATTCAAGCTGGCTATACCCTACTGGGAATTTTCCCAAAGGATCTGGAAACATTGTATCATATCAGATACAATATCAGAGATATATGTGTACCTATGTTTATAGCAGCTCAAGGTGTGATAGCAAAATCTTGGAAACAACCAAGATGTCCATCACATGAGAAATGGTTGAAAAAGATGTGGTATTTCTATATAATGGAGTATTACTCAGCTATTAAGAATGATAAGTTTGAAGCATTTATACTGAAGTAGATGCCACTTGAACATATACTCATAAGTGAAATAAACCAGACAGACATTTGTAAATATCATATATTCTCCCTAGTAAAACAAGTGAAAAGCAGAAATACAAAAGGAAACTTACAACAATTAAAATCATTTGAGTCAGATAAGGCAAAGTGAATGGCATATGCTATACGATACTAATCAGCTTTTCTTCTAGATGGTTAACAACCTAAGTTCACAAGTCAGAGTTGGAGAAATAGAAGAGCCACAAGGCCAGCCAACTTTTGGCCCTAGCCTTTCAAGGTCAGCGAAGACTCAGGACATAGGAGAATCTGTACTGTAACATCATGAAACTCAGGTGAGCTCCAAATTTTCTGAACAAGGAGATTATGGAGCCACAGAGGAAAGAGATTGAAGTTCTATACTGTACCTGAGGAGAGTCACATGAAGAGAAAACTTTCTCTCAAGCTCTCACAGAGAGCAAACTGGTCAAGCATTGGCCGTGACTCATCCACGTGGATGACACAGACAAAGGATCTACAGAACAATGTACAGGACTACAAAATAAACCCTGAGAGGACTTCACTGACCACATAAGAAATATAAAGTTCATGTGTTGGTATATAAGTCTTGATCTATCTAGGTCTTAACCATCCAGCAGAAAAGTATAAAAATGAAATATACATCATGGGGCCATAATATTAAGCTGAGCTATAAATGGCTATAGTCAACAACTTCTTTGAATAACTCATTATTGTTGTGGAATGCTGGACTGTGTTGGACTGTGTTGTGAGTTCAAGCACCTAAGTTGGTTGAATGACAATGGAGGGCCCACCTCTGACAGGTGTAGACAAAGGAAGGGGTATAGAAAGAAAAAATCAT
Organism: Ctenomys sociabilis; assembly: GCA_004027165.1. Lineage (NCBI taxonomy): Eukaryota > Metazoa > Chordata > Mammalia > Rodentia > Ctenomyidae > Ctenomys > Ctenomys sociabilis. The sequence continues at coordinate 51,689 of PVKA01013213.1, forward strand.
GATGTGTGTGTATACACAGTACAGTTGGGAAAGATAATGCTGTGCTTCTACATAATCCCATAAGAGGCCAGATTTGTACTAATGGTGGTTGGACAGGACATTATGCTGGCTTCTAGTACTACGGTCATCAACTAGGAAAATAATTATTGAATTTTTGATATAATTCATGTATAAAAAATAAGATAAGTAAGCAGCTACACTCTTAACTTACTGATAAGAGACATCTGCTAAAATAATATCTGTAAATATAATACCATGTATGCACCTTGTACAATACCAAAACATTATGAAAACAGTTTGCAATGTATTAATTTATCGAATCTGTCTTGTTAAGGTGTCTTGAAACTGTCGGATTGATATTTGTACTTCAATAAAACAAAAAGTAAATTTTAAAAAAACTATCACATTAAAATAAATAAATAAATCAAATACAAACAATAAGGAATGAACAGGGAGTAACTACTACATACACAGTAGAAAATCAGAAGATTGTGAATAGCTGCTTTGATAACCTTTACTCTCAAAGAATAGATGACACAGACGGTATGGACAGCTTTCTAGAAAGGTACACATTACCAAAACTGAATCAAGAAAATATAACAACTCTCAATAATGAAATAACAGCTAATGAAATACTAAATGTAACAAAAAATATAGGCTTAAAATGTTACAAAATAGTTATGCATCATCACTTTAGGATAGGATTTCTCAGTCTATATATTGTTGATAACCAAGGCCTGGATAGATTTTTACTGGGGAGTCTATCCTGTGCCTTATTGACAACATCCTTGACTTCTATGTAAGAAATACCAGGCTAGCTAACGTTTGTGGTAATCAGAAATGTGACAAATATTGGTAATTACCTTCTAAAGGTTAAAAGTGGCCATTTTGTAACATTTATTTTATATTGAAAATAATGTGTTATATCCTGCTCAAATGTTTAAGTGTTTACCATAATATTAAATTTATAGCGTACACACAAAAACACATGGCACAATTGGTTAATGTTTCTACTGGATCTTATGAGGATTTAACTTCTGATAGTGGCTTAAGTTCAACTTTTGTGAGAAAAATAATCAGCATATGGCTTTCAGGAAACCAATACAGTAAGCCTGATGCATCAAGACTGCATTTTCAAGGGGCCAGGGAGATAGCTCAGTAGAATAAGAACTTGCCTGGCAAGCACAGGGTCTTGAGTTCAATCTCCAGGACCACAAAAAAAAAAAAAAAAAAATAGACTGCATTTTCAAAGTTGCTGTTTTCCATGTTTAGTGTCCAGATTGGTTTCACTCATTCATCAAAACAATTATTGTATTATTTAAATATGGTTTCATCTTAAGAGTTACATGGGAGTCATTTCAAATACTATATGGGCCTTCCAGAACAGTATAGGGTTACACAGAGAACTTTTGTTCTGGAAAACACTTTGAATCTGGAAGACACTATAAAAGATCATGAAACTTCCTTATGATGAATATTAGAAACATGCAGATAATGGTGGATACAGTGGGTTCCACAAGAAGCTAATGAGGGCTAAGCTTCCAAGCTCTTCAAGATACTTTCCAAGATATAAAGTTGTATTTTTACATTTCCACACATGAGCTGTATAAGTTTCAGGGCCTATAGACGGGGTTTCCAGGGGAGGAAAGATGGAGTTCAAGAAAGTCATAAAGACAGTTCTTAGAGGATGGACACACGAATGTGTTCACCACCTGTATGATTGCTCAAACTATATCTACTCTTCTCCTAGAATGAAGTTAAGTATCAGGGAGCTGTGCTGTGCCATTTTGCTCTGCTTCACAGGCATCTATTATTCTCTTCATCCATGGAGAATTCACAACTGCTTTGACTGGGGCACCTTGTGCCTTGAGATTTAAATGTGATGGGGATGAGATTTATAAAAATAATTATGCCATTGAAGGTGATGAGGAGGAGGAGGAGGAAGATAATGATGGTAATGATGAAGCAAAGCCCACTAGGTATCAGATTAAAAGTTTTATGCTCACAAAATGTGTGGTGAGAGATCAAGGAGAATGGGTGGAGGTGAATGTTGAGTTAGAGGTTGAAAGAGAATGAGGAAGCATGTGGGCACCAGGGGTTGCTGTTATGATCACAGGTGAGGAACTAGCAGGGTCATCATCAGGGTGTCTGGGGTCTTACCATATCCATTATGATTGCTTCACATGCAAGGTTTGTGTGGCTTCAGCAGGATTTTACTCATTGTCTTAAACACACCTTTCTGTGATATGACATTCATAATGCTTGATCTTGACTTTGCATTCTCTCTACGGTGCTCAAATTAAAAACTGATCAAGTTTCTCTCTCTTATAACTTTTTTCTTTGTAGCCCTAAGAGATCCTCGGTTTTACTCCTGCCCCATTTACAAGAAGCCAGTTCGAACGAACTTTAACTACATCACTGCTGTCGACCTCAGAACGGCTCAAGCGGCAGAACACTGGGTGCTCCGTGGGGTGGCTCTGCTCTGTGACATTAAGTAACAATGGTCCCCAGCCATTACTTTGGGAAACATACTATCTGAGTTGGTACTATCATTTCGCTATGCATGCTGAACAGGTTGCTTAGGCAGTTCATGAGTAGTGTAGTTTTCCTTTACTGTTTAGTTGGCTCTTTAAACACATTTTACCTGTTTCATCATTAGTGAGTGAGCAACATCTGGGTTTGTCGAAAAGATATTTAGTGATTTAGAAGAAAAATTTACAATTTTCCTATGAAGCATCTGCAATAATTCATTTTGCTTTCTGCTTGGAAGATCAATTAGGTTAAGCAGATGTGTCTTTCCCTTGAAGGGGTTATTCTGTGAAAGTGGTTATGGTAATAGCCAGGTTCTCCAAAGTAACACAATATAAATACAAGGTGAAGGCAAGTTTGTGCTCATTTTGCTCTTATTGTTTTTTTTTTCTTATTGTCTTTTGGATTTAAATAAGGTTGAAATTTATTTTCAGGAATTCAGGAAATCTGTTAAGAACTTTTTTTCAAATCTTTTATTTAGTTATTTGGTACAGGGAATTGCTACACAGCTCAGACTTCTAGTGATCATTCTGTGTCAGCCTCCTAAGCACTAGGATTACAGGCATGCACCACCAGGCCATTTCAGGCCAGCACAGCACACACTGGGACTGGGGCTGGCACTCCTTGTAGCACTAGGGCTCAAAGTTGGGTCTTGCCCTTGCCAAGCATGTGCTTAGACCTCCTAGCATCTCATCAAATAATTTTTGAAAAACTAGAAGGAAAAAGAGAAAGGAATTAACTATATAAACCTATAGAAAAAATATATGGAATAATGATGAATCACAACTATTATTAATATTAAGATATTAATTGATATCAGTAAAAGTAACTGAAAGAGATTCATAGTACAGCATCTATAAAAAGAAAACACTTGATTTGTTAGAATTGTAATAAACCAATCACAGTATTTTGGAAACCAAATAATAAAAATGTAGACTTGATACAAAGCAATAAAAGATTGTTTGCAAATGTCTGAATTGTAGTTATTTATGGGGATGGGTAGCTATCATTAAGTACTCAGGAAAAAAAAGGAATGTAAAATAGGGTTTTCATCAAATAATTTGGAAAGGTATAATTGATATAATTTGTGATACATATCTGTTAATAAGCATTTGTATGTGTCAGAGACCCAAAGTGCAAAAGGATGCCACAGAAGCAATGAGAAGAATTTAAGAATGAATTAATACTTAATTTTTTTAGTTAGGGTGGTCAAATTCAGGACCTTGCACTTCCCTGGCAGATACGTCTGCCACTGAGCTATCTCACAAGCAACTAAAAATGAATTTAGCACAGAATATCTGAAACAGTAATGACCTTATGTATCTGCTTTTTCATTGTAATTTTTATTTTACTTATTTT